>OENM01000281.1:13283-53615 GCA_900239745.1 Rotaria magnacalcarata | reverse complement strand
AAATGCAAATGACAAGGAAATCATTTTTTCTTGTTTGAATTCCTCTAAATTATAATTTTCTAAGTATAAAAATCTAAATTAATATGAGTAACTTTTTCTCCTAATTAGAAATCATTAAAAATATGATATTTGCTTATTGGGTCATGATATAAGAGTGTTTATCTGTTTGTTTCAATCTTCATAATGCATGATTTCTTTCTGTTATACATTCAGCACATTTTCATGTTGTAATAAAGAACCTACTCAAATGTTTGTTTTTACCATCAATTTTATCATTAAGCAGTTATGAAAATCTATAGAATATTCTATTGATATAATTCTTATAGGATTAATATAAAAAGAAGATTGAAATATTATCTTACAAAAACAAAATCGTGAATCTGCTCGATGGGTATCAATTGTTATAGAATAAATTAGTAGACCAACAGAATCTGCAATACATTGAAAGTGTCTTAAGGTTTAATACTAACAATTGGATGCTTAATTTTAATGAATTAAAAAACTAATTTAATAGAGATCAAGTAGGTATATATTGACTTTCTACGCGATAGTTGACTACTGCATGCGAAGTCAGACGTATTTATCTATTTGACGAAAAACGTTATTTATATTCAAAATTTTGCTTTTGTCGTTTCATTCGTTTTCAAAGTAAAAATAAACATAAAAAACATTTAATGCAATCAAACACTTATTTTTTTTCTTTCAAATGAATGAATTTATGTATCAAGGATGAGTTATTTTTTCCTCTAAAAGCTTTATCATCAAATAAACAGCAACAAAAAGTAGCACAATCACACGTAGTAACTATCGCTTTTATTTCAATTAATAAATTTACTTAAAAAAAAAAGAACGAATGAAATCCATTAAGACTACACATTTTACTTTAGAGTTCGGTGAACTTTTTTCAAATAGTTAATTACAATTTCAACTATCCTCAAACGTTAAAATTTTGCTCTCGTACGAGACACACGCTAACATGTACGAAAATTTACTAGAGTAAACAACCGATTGAATGGAATTTACGTCGTATAACAAGCTTCATTAGTTGAATTCGTGTAAGCTGAACTGATTCTATTGAATGAGTTATATAACTCCTAAATAACCAAAGTGCTTTCGTTTCTTATCGTATGATGCGCACAGATCTAATAGTTTCAATTCAATGGAGAGAAAAACAAATCTATTTTCATACCTGATTTGCTCTTGGCATTGAACTATTAACTCGATTGATATTTAATGTTTGAAAAATACAATAATACTTATCAATTAATTCATCATAACGATCATATAGAAAGTTTGAATAGAATTGCTTTGCCAGTTTATTATCCATTACTAATTGAAATATTTCCATATAAACATAAGAATTTGTTGATTTCCCACATTGTACACCCATCCATTCAAAACAAGTTATAAATAAAGCAATCAAAACACTAGTTATACAAGCCAAAACAGCACAAAAACGCGTTTCACGATATGATAGTGATAGAAATGTGCGTGAGCGTTGAATACTTAATATGGCAAGTAAAATTGTTGAAGCGCGAGTCCATAAAACTTTATACAACATCCATTCAAGACAAAATTTTTCCATAAATGAATAAACGAAATCAGTTAAATTATGAATGATTTTTTCATTAAATGTACATAATAAAGATGATTTATCAACCATATAGGATTGCCGATCGAGCATTTCACTATAACCAATTAGCAACGTCGTTGAATCACTTATTAATAAACAAATGAAATAGATCGCTATCGGTTTATGAATGAATGTGTCCGAACAAAATATAATAATGCAGAATATATTGGAAAGTAGACTTAAAAAATGTATAAACGGCATTAGCAAACACCAAATAAATGCT
This sequence comes from Rotaria magnacalcarata, assembly GCA_900239745.1. Classification (NCBI taxonomy): domain Eukaryota; kingdom Metazoa; phylum Rotifera; class Eurotatoria; order Philodinida; family Philodinidae; genus Rotaria; species Rotaria magnacalcarata. Next base: position 51,759 of record OENM01000281.1, on the reverse strand, counting down.
GGGCCAGTAAATACACTTGATGTGTCTGTATTGTTTACCAGATAATTATCCATCTATGTATGACGAAGAGAATGTGAGGTTTCCTTTTTTTCAAGCCTTTAGGGGCCTGTTTAGAATTACATGGAATCTTGTCTGAAAAAAACAAAACAAGAAAATATCTAATATGTCAGATTTTATTATTTATTATTTAGAAATATGATGAGTACGTTGTCATAAAAGCTCTCTTTTGACAATATGAAGAAAAGAATAAGAGAACCATTAAGAACTTATAAAAGTATATATATATATATATATATTTATGGGTGAATCCATGGAGACCCAACCACTTTTTGGAAAGAGTTTTTTTATTGACTTTTTTAATTCTAGTTAGTCGGTTGGGGATCAGAAAACAGCTTTGATCGAAAAGAATTCCCGACTATCAACTTAAATGAGGGAGATCTGGAACATTTTCTAAAAACGTCTAATGAGCGTCATGCAAATTATTTCAAGATTTTGAACTAATATTTTGCTCATTATTAGAGGATCACTAGATTAGCATAACCTCCAAAGGATTCTTATTTTGATTGAGATTTGACCGAGATATGAATGTTTCAAAACGCAGTATTTTTAGAAAACTTTAAAAAAAATGAAAAATCTATGTTTTGGAACATTGATATCTCGGTCAAATCTCAATCAAAATAAGAATCCTTTGGAGGTTGTGCTAGTCTAGGAATCCTGTAATAATGGACAAAATATGAGTTCAAAATCTTGAAATAATTTGCATCACGCTCAGTAGATGTTTTTAGAAAATGTTCCGGATCTCCCTCATCTAAGGTGAAAGTCGGCAATTTTTTTCGATCAAAGGTGTTTTCTGATCCCGACCCGGCTAACTAGAATCAAAAAAAGTCGATAAAAAACCTTTTTCCAAAAAAGTGATTGGATATCCGTGGATTCACCCATATATGGAAGTTTACTTTCAAAAAAAGATTTTACTCTTACTTACCGATAGGATATTTATTTTTTTCTATCTAATTTCAATATCTGCGAGAAAATCTTTTCTTTTTCTGATATTTGTTATTTTTGATAATTAAGATATCGTAGAAAAGTTTCCTTCATATTCGATTTGTTGAACAACATGACGCATTTAATCAAAGTGTAATTGAATAAGATCCCCAGGGAACAACTCCTTGGATCAACAAGTCAAAAACATGCATAGACCAATTTATATACCGGTTTATTAAAAATGTTCAAAGTCAGAATGAATGAAATCAGTGTAACAATACAATATTCAAGTAATTGTTTTTCCTGGTATTAAATATAACTCTGTCGACTCGGGGGAAGAGAAACATGAAAAGTTTTCCTTATAGCAAAGATACAGGAAAAAGCAAACATTTACGATGATTATAAAGGCATGCTCAAGATGCATAATTTTTTTTTAAATGCGTGTCTGTAAGCTTGAATAGCAATGAATCGAGCATTTGCTAATAACTAAACATGAGAAAAACGTTAGATCGGCAAGTTCATACAAGAAAATTTCAAAGAAAGATCTTTTTCTTTCTGACTCCGATTTCGTCCTTTGGAAAGATTCCGTCATTACTTACAATATACAACATACACGATTAAATGAATGAGATAGTGTGCCACACTTAACTACATTTCATGACCTGAGAAAGGAAAAGATTGAAAATTCGCGTCGACGCTACTTCTCTTATGTTTTGTTATCTATATCTGCCTACCTTATCTAATTGGACAAATCATCATGATATCGAATTAATTTTATTAAACATGCATGATTAGATGAATTAATTTTTTGATTTGATTCATTCGAGAAAAAAATATTGACTGAAATAAGAGTAGTACTAATTACTTTCCAGGGGGGAACATAGCAAGGTCACTAACGACTGTTTTAGATATTTTCTTTGCACTATTAATTGTAGCTGTTTGACGATGGTTATCAATTTTGTATAGCGTGATAGAAAGCATTGGGAAAAATGGGCTGACAAAACGGGAAATCACGAATATTGACAGTCGCAACGTATATTAACAAAGAAACAAGACTATAGAGTACCGTTGTAACAATTTTGGCGACTGTAATCATCATTCTAGATTGACCGATAAATAAGTTAACTAACAAAAAACATGTTCATGCTGCCGATGATATTCGCTCTAATGATCGACTATAATTATTACTAGGTTGAGGAAAACTTTCATGCGCCGTGCTAAAATACCCTCCTCACCCTTAATATGTGAATACGGCGCACGAACTTTTTCCTCAACCTTATATCTATATTGTCTTGAAAATCCTATAATCTATAGAAACCTTGGAAAAGAAAAATCTTTCTATGGAACTTATTTATTAATTAGATGACAATTGAATATTCCTGTCGGATAATTATATATATATGGGTGAATCCATGGAGACCCAACCACTTTTTGGAAAGAGTTTTTTTATTGACTTTTTGATTCTAATTAACCGGGTCGGGATCAGAAAACAGTTTTGATCGAAAAAAATTGCCGACTTTCACCTTAAATGAGGGAGATCCGGAACATTTTCTAAAAACATCTAATGGGCGTCATGCAAATTATTTCAAGATTTTGAACTCATATTTTGTCCATTATTAGAGGATCACTAGACTAGCATAACCTCCAAAGGATTCTTATTTTGATTGAGATTTGACCGAGATATGAATGTTTCAAAACATAGATTTTTCATTTTTTAAAAGTTTTCCAAAAATTCTGCGTCTGAAGCATTGATATCTCGGTCAAATCTCAATCAAAATAAGAATCCTTTGGAGGTTATGCTAGTCTAGCGATCCTCTAATAATGGACAAAATATGAGTTCAAAATCTTGAAATAATTTGCATCACGCTCAGTAGATGTTTTTAGAAAATGTTCCAGATATCCCTCATGTAAGGTGAAAGTCGGCAATTTTTTTCGATCAAAGCTGTTTTCTGATCCCGACCCGGCTAACTAGAATCAAAAAAGTCAATAAAAAAACTTTTTCCAAGAAAGGTGGTTGGATATCCGTGGATTCACCCATATATATATATATATATATACCAGTAGAAATCGTCTATTAGGTAACAATATTGTAGTTACTATTCAGCTCTGAGTTCAAAAAGAATAAAGAACAAAAACACTAATAGTTTAGAACACAAACAGATAGTAAGGAAAGGTTGATTGATAAAACAAACAAGTCATCATTTCTTAAGCAATGTTCATGCTGTCTTACTTGAGGAATATAAGAAAACAGAAACAGAAAAAGAAAGAGAATCTGAAATTTTTTTTCTATTCCTATGAAGAAAAAGAGCTCATCTGAAAATTTCTTGCACTTCTATATTTATATATAGTCTAAGCAATGCATTAAATGAAGTATACTTAAATAAAATTTTATTACTGAGATACATGATAAAGTGACGATCATTTATTTATGAAAACAGAAAAAGGACGTTTTTCGAGGCAATACAAAAAACACATTCTAACGATCGTAGTAAACTAGTTTCCTTATGAAATAAGATATTACTTGTTAAATATATATATCTAGTCGTCTGGCCCATCCAATCATAGACGCATATATTATTTATACAGAAAGCAGAATAATAATAATATCTTATTTACGGAAGAATGAAAATTAGTGTGAATGACGTGCATATATAACGAGAAAAACTTGATTCTATTCAATAATTTGATTTAAATAAAACAGTCATAGCCTTTATTCGTAGTTTTATTACTGGCTATGACTGTTTGGTCAATTGACGAATTTACTTTTTCCTAACGCGAAGTATTCATCATTCCGAGTCAACTGACTCTGTAAGTCAAAGAGTCATTGCGAAGCATGACTATCAATCAGTCTCATCGGAAGATCACGACACACGCTAAACAAAAAGAATACAACAACAACTATTGAATTACATTAATTCGATATTTTTATTTGATTTAGAATATAATTACTGGACTATGTCAAACATTTGCTTGAACTAATAAAACAATAAAAGTACTAAAACAAAATTGTATATTCAAAATCTTCCAGTTTTGCATTACGGCAAAGTATAATCGATACTTTGTATGTTCACTCGGTATAAAAAAAGAAAAGCGTGAAGTTTACGATGCTACTGTTTAACTATGTTCACAAAAAAGCCGATTCGTTAGTTTCTAGTTGCATGCAAATATTCAAAGTCAGTTATTATTCATGTAAAAAAATTAGTCACATTTTATGCTAATATGCTCTTTTATTAATCTTGAATCTCGTAATAAGATACATGATAATTATCAAATAACTCAAACACATCCTCTCATAGTCTGAACTTTTAATAAATCAAAACCTCGATACTTTATATTCAGCTACTTCATTTCTTTCTTTTTTTTTTGACTTTTTTACATAGAAATGAGAGCTAGTTTCCTGCTTATTACATGTGTATCCCTTCTATAAATAATCATCGTTACTTAGAAAGAAAAAAGCTTTTCAAAATATCTCAAATCTAGATTTAAATCAACAGAGGTTTGATAAGTGATGGAGTATATTATGAAAATTCACAGTATTTGATAATAATGTTATATTATATCGAGCTTACGAATGAATGTTCGCATAATTAGTTATAGAATATCATCAAAAACTGAACGAGTCATATTTTTCTAAATGTCTATGAGCTTGATAGGACACATAATTATATATCTCTATTGCTAATAGAAATTAAAGCTGTTGGATATCTAAATGTTTACGCCTGTTCAGTATGATTACTATGAATAAGACACATAAAATTAATTATCATGATTCTCTTTCTTTTACAAATTAATTCTTTGACATAAAAAGATATTTCGAGTATGAAATACAAGCACCTTTTCAATCACGTACATGTGAATATATTATTCTCAAACATAGTCGAGTGTCTTTTATGAGGTAGCTCAAGGAATAGGTGACTATCAGAGACCGAATCGAACCGAGTTCTACTGGTTCGAGCTCGGCTCGGTTTATCTTGATTTTTTTCGTGATAGTTCGGATTCGGTTCCATTCGATTCAGGTCGGTTCATTTTCGGCCTCTGATGCCAATTATGTGTCTCATTAAAGTGCTATAATTAAGAAAAAAAAACACCTCTGAGTCTAAATGAAGAAATTTCATGTAAAGTAAAAGATACTTTTACATAATGCGTTATGGCATATCTTGGGATATTAATCCTAATGAATACAGCTAGTTTTAATTTATTACATGAAGTGAAATCTAATAAGACTATAAATTATTTCAGTTAATTATACATATAAGAATTTAGTTTTCTTCTCTCAAAAATCTGTTTATCGACAGTAACGATAAATTATCAAGAGACTATAGAAATATCAAATTGAGTTGCTATTTTGCTATAATATAAAAACTAATCGATAAATGGTATTTACGTTCTAGACATGAAGCTATACTGTAATACAGTATTATAGAATCCAAAATGAATTGATTAATTGTTGATATCGAGCAAGGGGGAAAAAGCTGATTCTACGGATTCTATGTGATTCTGTTGATTCCATTGATTCTGTTGATTCCATTGATTCTGTTGATTCCATTGATTCTGTGTGATTCCATCGGCTTTGGAATCACTATGAGTGTCACTCTATTTCTCGACTATGATGTCCTAACATCAATAGGAACATTATAGAATCATTACAGAGATGAATTCTGAAGACTCACGATCATTCCATTCAATAGGGAAATCAGCTCACTCATGGTCGTAAGAATCATTGAGTCGAGCACACGAGACATAGCCTGTATATTGCTGAATCTCAGTCTAAAGCGTATCAGTTCTCATTTCACAACAATAAAATAACATATTCGGGCGATATCTAACCGATCAATGAACCAGTGAGGTTTGTTTCGTTGTTTTATCATGACCACTCAACGGATTACAAATCGCAAGTGACCTTTCTCGCCCGGTAATGATGTCAAAATGTTAGATTTGGTTGGAATCAACATTAAGTCATGAAAAAAAATGGGATTACTGTCGTTTCTCGCGTTTTCATTATTTTCCATCCTGATTACCGCTGTTGTTTCGATTTCGAAACCGAAGCTCATAGTTAATATATACAGTCTGTGAAAGATCGATGGTATGGAGAGAGGAGTTCTCAAACATCAAGTAGTGAAGGATCGTCAAGAGAGTACGCTCCAAAACGTATAAAGCAGTCTGAGTGCTCAAGTAGCTGACTTAAGTTTTCATTTTGTTTTCTGTATCAAAACCCAAAAGATAGTCTCTTTGTGTATATTAGCATCAATCTTTCTTAAAAAGTTGAGAACCACACGATATTCTATAGACTTCGCTCTGACATCATTATTTGTGACTCTTCAGGCGAAGAAAGTACTGCGATCGAACAACAGCATCACGAAGAATATACAAATGCTACTTTGCGGGGACTGAAATTGTGTATTTCCGACCATTCGCATTGACGTCCTCATTAGTTAGGCTAAAAATTGCAAACATTTCTTGTTATATGCATGGAGAGAACGTTCTGGATGAAGTATGCTGCCTCTCATACTAAGATCATCGCGCACGATGTTCTACAGCTTGTTCACGCAGAGCACCAAACGACAAAGATATGAATGTATAAGGATGATTTTGTGCTGGCTCCCGGCTGGTGCACCATCCTGAGAACTGGATCTTATGACTTACGAGCGCGACTAAATAACATTATAGCCATTGAGTGTCAACAGAACGCAACAAAAGATAGCTTAGTCAATTGGATTGAAAAAGACATTCATTCGCCATTCTAGTTATAAACGAGAGCCCCTCACGCCTACCGTAAGTCCTTGTAGAAAGAGAAGTTGTCGATTCTTCGTGGCTTACAATGTCTTACTGTCTAGCTGTACTTCGTATGACACTAATTGAATTCTTTGAGACGCTCCTAAGATGTACGTTTTTCTGGACCCAAAAGAGCCCGATGGCATTGTAATTAATGAGTTTTGAAAATCGATACATAGGATCCGATTGACTCTGATTGCTAAATTAGAAAATTCACTACAGCATCGTGTGTTCAAGGAATCGTAAAACAAAGTCAAATGTTGACTCGAGCCAAAATGTATTGATCTCTTTCATTTTGGCTAATTTTTTATTCGGAATAAAGATGTCGAAAACACCAATCTACGTAAAGTATGAAACAAGAGAGATCGTGTAGGTTGAAAACTTTCTCATTTCCTCATTATCAAAGGTGATAAAAATTTGTAATTGTAAGGGTTTTGGTGCAAGTTGCATCGAAGAATATTGATATCTTAATTGGCTATAGAATATGAGTGGTCACTTAGTCTTACTGTACTAGGCAAAGATAAATGAATTCTTTATCTTTAGGAAATAGCGATGAATAAATTATTTATCTTTATTCTTTAATATAAAGGAAATTAAAGATAAATGATCTCCCCTATTTTAGAGCAGTTTCTAACATGCTAATCAGACTCATATCGCTGCTTCCAGCAGTCAGTCAACTTTTTTTTCTAGATGCTCTAACTTGGAAAAGTCAAAGAATCGTTCTGGGCTCAGTCAGTTGAAAATTGCTTGGGGACCTGATTATGTACTAGAAAATTGTTAGATAATCTGGTTGATATGGTAAAAGCTGCCCGAAAATTTATCGCTTTAGTCTCTTGGGGAATGAAAATGTGGAATTCCGAAATTCTATTTGCTGTTTACTTGAAATAAAATGTGAGAGAGCTTCAAATAACTTAACACATAAATCATTCAAAACGATTACAACTATTTATAGCTGATACGCGTGCTCGTATATTTAATCATGTGGGAAATGTGTCCATGTATTGCTATTATTCAAGCAACTTATTATATTCATTTAATATTGTTAGACTGAAAACGTTTTTTCTATTATGAAATACATTACATCTTCAATGCATCAATTCTTTTCTTCCAATGATAATACGCGGCACACGTTATATGAAGTGTAAATATCATTTTATTCTTTCAATCGTTTTGACAGGTTTGGTGGAAAATGCCGAAAAGAAAAACGTCGAAAAGGAAAATGTCAAAAAAAAGACAACGAAAACTTCCATATGCATATCTTCTTTGTCTTTTTTTCGACGTTTTCCTTTTCGGCGTTTTCCACCAAACCTGTTTTGACTACCATATTAACTTGCTATATACATTGATTTGATTATCTAGGAAAAGAATGACACACTATTACTTGTTTTGACAAATAATGAAATATAAGTTGAGTTTTTTCTAAATTTGGAATTCAGCTATTTCATAATTTTACATGGTGCTCATCCGATTCTTACTCTATTAAATGAATAATGACTTCGGCCTAATGAATGACATCTACAATAACACCACTTCTTTATGCATTAAATACCAAAACTTGCCATATTTAGATTACGTAGTGAGGGTGTACAGACTTTTAGAGTAATATAACCATCGTTATTGCTTACGCGCCTTTTCTCTGTACTATAGGAATCTACCCAATAATCTTTGATTTTACTCTCTCTTTCTCACTCGCCATTGCTAGAACGAAGAGCAAGTTGCGAAAACCTCGATTTAAACCGACAAACGTGTATAATTTCTTCGAAAATATACAGAAGTTTCATAAAAAGCTGCTTATTTGCTGTAAAATGGTGAAATTAATTCTACTACTCGGTGAAAAACTGTCAAAAAACTAGTATTATATCAACCTTCTTCGTTCATCTTTTTACTCTCTCACAATATTTAGAGTGCTCTTGTCATATCCAGGAGAATCATTCCGACAGTAGGATCCTATCGGATTCTGATAAGGGTCAGACAGTGGATATACCGAATACCATATGTGTTTCAATGAAACCGACGAAATCTTATGGGATTCCTGGACACGGACGTACAGTCGGATCCTTGGTATTGGATCCAATTGGATCGGATGTCGGATTTTAACGGAATCCAGCTCTATCGAATCACCCTTGCGCTCTGATGACTCAAAATGCATATTTGATCGTGAATAAGAAAATGATTTTTTCCGTCGTAGTCGACAATAGGTCCGTGTCCAGGAATTCTATCGGGGAGTCGGATCTCATAAGATTCGATAAGACCCGTTATCGGATTCATTCACCTGGGTATAGAACAGAAGCTAGTTTTTTAAACACATATTTCGATTGTATAAAAATAGAAAGCCTGTGAATAAACATGTCAAATGCTGAGTTAATTAAATAGAGATCTAGCATGATTCACAACTGTTTTTCTATACTGTAAATTGTCAACGCAGGTTTCTTCTAAGACAGCTGAACATAATATACAGATTTTTTGACGTACCGAAGTAGAAATGGTTCTTTTTCCTTGTTCAACATTTCAGCTATTGATCAATATAGATTAACGATAGAAAATGACATAAAGAATATGCTTGTTCTAGTTTTCGAAATCAAAATGTCTTGATGTATGTCTAATAGAAACAATCATATCATACTTTGATTCTATACAATGAAGAACGACGAGTAAAAAATCAATTAATATTCTACATCAAAAAAAAATTAAGAAGAAAAACCGAGATGACTTTTATATATAATTTATTGGTAGTTTCAAACGAATAAAGAAAACAAATCTTGAAAATTCGTGTCTCGTGAAAAGTGCAAACTTTGATTAAAACTTTATTTCTCATTCAGAAAAATTTTCTAATTTTCAATTTAAAATATTTACATCGAAACTTTTCTAAATAGGAAAATATTCTACTAAGTTTTCTGCTTTTGGACTTGCTATTAACCGAGATTCTTTTGTTTTGTTAGTATTATTTTCTAAAAAAGGCATGTATTGTTTGTACTCAACAAATAATTCTCACTGTGAATAGATTCACGAACAATGCAATAGTTCACGCTTATTTTTCTTGATAACATATCGTTGTGTATTTCTAAGACATTGGATCCTAGTCGGTACTTTTATCTGTTACAAACGATTCTCCTCATTGAGAAAAATATGTGGAAACAAAAATCTCGTAATGAAAACTATTTTTTGATGAAATCAAGTACTCGCATGTAAAAATTGGTACAAGTCAGAAGTGACGATAGCTCTATATTACTAAACTCACCGCCTATTTGTAATTAATAAGAATCATCTTATATTTCTTCATTTTGAAATTTCTATTCTTACAATTTCTTTTATCTTATCCTTTACTATAAATCTTTCTTTTTACATCACAAAAAAACTTCTTTAGAATGTTGTTTTATTAGCAGGATTATATATATATATATATATATATCTGAAAAGCTGTTAGCGCAATTCCTGTGGGATTAAAATATGAAACACGATGAAATTCGTTTTCTGGGATCCGCCTATCACGGTCAGTAATAGTCTGTGAAGATTTTCTGTTATGGTCTGTATTATGATGTATGGAGTCTCTAGAAACCATCACAAACAATTAGAGAAAAAATAATTAATTAATTTCTCTGTAACGGTCTGTGGGGACGGTGGATGGGTCCACATTCCTACCCTATTGTTAGTCTTCTTCTTTATTTCGCCTTCTTATTATTATTATATTCTCATCCACAAATAATCCCCTTTCTTCAAACATTAATACTCACTTAAATAGAATAGATACGATAAGAAGAATGGAATAATTGTAAACGTGATAGAATGTAATCGAGAGAAGAAGAGAGAACATACTTATGGCAGGACATATATCTCCTGACATAACACTTCCTCCACCAACAGAAAATACACCCAGAAAGAACAAAATGGAGAACGAAAGAAAAAAATTCAGTAAAAAATAAGAAACTGATTGAAAAGATAAAGCAAAGAATAATGGGAAAATGATTAAGCGAACTTGAAAGTGACGCAAATTGAAAATCAGCACATATAAGATAGAAAAATGTAAGAATACAATTATGCATAAGTGAAAAAAAGAAAAAAATAATGATAAATTTAAACATTTAAAAATATATCAGAAAAAAATGAAGAAAGAGGCTCGCAGCGACTGGTGGTCTCAACTGTGCCAGCCATAAAGCGGACTGAACATGCACGTTCATCTCAAATAACGATTTTCATCGACATAAAATACTATGGAACAGCTAAGCACCGGAACCAGTCGCGATCTTTTGTGTCATACGGCATAACATCGTGGCGGAAATATGAACCTGCTGTGTCACCAGGAAAGATCCGAGAACACGTGTTTATAATAGAACGTAATTTACGATGAAACAGAAAAAAATGAGATAATGCTATTGGAAATTACATGTAATTTTAATAGATTACCAAATACTTCAATAATGTAACTAGCAAAAATATATTTATCGTTCATAACAGACGATGATAAGACATTGATACAATTCAGTTTTCTTGAGAAAATTTATCATCAATATTTGAAGTTGAGTTAAATGGTACATCTGATTGCTTGGACCGAATAGATTGACATTGCTGCAGCAACTCATTATGAATGAACCATGTTTCGCATCCATCAGGCCAAACCATCTTACAATTGTTTTCATCACTTTCCATAATGCACGTATTGAGCAAAACAATATTATTTAATTCAACTAATTTAATGTTGGAAAAATCTAAACGTACTCCCTTTTTCTTCCAAGAATTCACAATTTCGTTCCTCTTTAATACCATTTTCATAACATAGCATCATTTCGTCTAATTAATACACAGACTCGTTTACTTGAGACATAGCATCTTCCTTCAGTAATGTTGGCGCAAACTCTTTTTTAAATTCCTGAATAAATGTTGACCATGAATCCAATACGAACAAATTTTCGACGAGCCATCTTCTGGCATCATCGTTTACATACCCCGATACAATCGATACTTTTTGATCATCAGTAAATTCAGTATAATTCAATCCATTTATAATGTCTTTCAGTCACTGAACAACATCTTCGTTTTGATTGCCGCTGAATATTGGTGAAATTTTCAAATGATTTAATAACATAACTAGCAATTAGCCTTTTAGCGATCTTCTTTGTTCAATTTGAAAACACTTAATCTATCTAATCCTTCATAAATCATATGACTAATCAAAAACCGGCTAGTGCACCATTTTGTTACAGTCTTCTTCTTTATTTTGCCTTCTTATTATTATTACATTCTCATCCACAAATAATCCCTTTTCTTCAAACATTAACACTCACTTAAATAGAATAGATACGAGAAGAAGAATGGAATGATTGTAAAGGTGATAGAATGTAATCGAGAGAATAAGAGAGAACATACTTATGGCAGCACATATACTTCCTGACATAACACCTATATACTTCAACACTCCTTTCAGATCGTGTTTCACAAAATTTAGTATCATACTCAACTAGTTATAAAAATTTAAATACGAAAACGTTGGTCCGTGTCGGATTCATAATTGGATACAAAAAAAAAGGAGAATTAATTCTTCTTAGGAAATCAACAGTATCGACTTACTCACTCTGTCGATATCATATTCACATTAAACATATACTGTAATCAATATTAGAAAATATTCATAAAACAAAAACAACGATACCTGATAAAACTGTATGTGAACGTTTTATCGACTTGTCCCTGAATAAAATATTCTATGTTCTAGAAATTGGCTGATTACACTTCCCTTTCTTTCTTGTTTCTTAGAGTAAAACCTAGGTCAAAACTCAGACACAGATCTTGTAAGATCAGATTGAATCATACGAAAAATCATAAAGTCAGATCATCGTATCAATTCGTACTGTAAGATTTCTGTAAGACCCTATAATATCAGAAGATTTTTGTACGATATTACAGAAATCTTACAGTACGAATTGGTATGATGATCTGGCTTTATGATTTTTCGTATGATTTCAACTGATCTTACAAGATCATATAAGATCAGAGCTACGATCATACAGGATCTTACTGTCTGATTGTTTGACTTGGGAAGAAACGCATCACAATATTCTCAAGATATCTGCATAATAATAATCCAAGTATACAAGATGTCACAACGAAAACAATTCATTTTACCGAATAAAATGTAACATGAAATCTATTCAAGGGTGAAAGTAACCTATTCGTAGAATAAGCAGAAAAAAAAATTGATAAATCTATTTTGATAGACAGACAACACATACACCCAGGTCGATCAAAACGGAACTCCGTTACGGTCCGTTTACTGGAATCAGTTTTACGGACCGTATCTCTATTGTAAAATAGCCGTAAGTAGCAGAGCTGCCGGCCTGTCCTGGTTCCTGGCAGGCNCAGGCCAGGCCAGAAAAAAGTGGCCTGTTGGCAGCTCTGGTAAGTAGTCGTATTTTCACCGTAAACGATTCGGTTTTACTGTGTTCAGTAAAGACACCTAACATGAGCCGTACATTGTGAAAATAAGGCTACTTACGGCTCTTTTACAATAGAGATATGGCCGTAAAACTGATTCCAGTAAACGGACCCTGTCGTTCGACCTGGGCAACAATGATATATTCATGAATAATTTTATTGAAATATGTGTGTTTCATTCTGACAAAGACTGATTGAGTTCCTCAAAAGTACCCGATTTGCTACCCAGGTCGATCAAAACGGACCACTGTAAACCGGCGTAACATTACCGTAAACGGTCGTTTTTACATCGTATTCCGTCGTAAAACGGCCGTTTTAAGCCGTATTAAGGCGTTTTAACAAGGGCAGTATTACGGCCATGCACGGACACCGTATATCGGCCGTATTACTGCCTCTGTTGTACGGGGAAAATACGGCACGTACAACGGACCGTATTTGTATCATATACGACCGTTTACTGATCGTTTTCTTCGACCGGGGTAATAATATTATCATTTTGAAATTATAGTAAAGAATGTGAAAATAGACAGATGAATTTGTTGCTATATACATCGAACTTATCTATTTTGATAATAAGTCTGTTTTAAATCTTGTAAGAAGTTTGTTTTCAATAAATAATTAATGAAGTTTTGCTTTTGTTATTAATTTCATGATATACTATACTTCCTTGTTTATAGAAATGAACTATACTTATCTTATGGAGTAATATTGATTTTGTGCGTAATTGTTAAAGAAATCTAATTAGTTTATAACCGACGAATCGTTATGATAAAACATTCGATATTTCTTGACGTTGATGTACGCTTTGTTCACGCTCTATAAATCCATCGTTTCATACTGATAAGGAAATGCTGAGAAAGATATGTTTTGTAACGTTTCTTAGAAAATTCCTAGAGCAGAATGAACACAATAATCAATCTTACATCTTGACATTAATAGTTATTTCTATGCAAACACACTACGACGGATAGTTTTATTAAGACTGCTATTTTCATTATCCAGATAAACCTCTTATGATTTATTTACATAGAGAATCTGTATGAATTAACAAGAAAAAAAAACGTTTTAATGAACATCATGTTCGAACGGAAATTTTATTCATTTAATAACATAGAATTGTTGTTATGATTAGTTCAAAATCTATTGCTTAGATTTTACTCCAAACATGATAATTAAACTACGAACGGAAGGAAGTAACAAATACATGTCAATCAAAATAAACAATTTTACACGTAATCTATTTATGACACGTATGCAGGCATAAGATATGCGCTATGAAATCATAAGGGGAATTTTTTAGAGAATTTACTTTTCTGCCTTGCTTGAACGGAGATTGCCGTACAACATAGGAGTAATAATAGATTATTACAAACACATTCACAATGATATTATTATTGAAGATTCGCCCTTATCCCACATCCACAAACTTTTGGAAAAACGCGCTTACACACTCAATCGGGAACCGCGATTGTGAGTCATTAACGCTCAGTAATGAAACGCAAGAGACGCGTTTTTTACGTAGAATTCTCATTTTCAGAGCGTGAAAACGGGTAAAAACTCCTATCCTAAGCGTGTAAACGAATTAGTTTTGGAGATTTCACGCTCTGAAAGTGAGAATTCTACGTAAAAAAATCATCTCTTGCGTTTCGTTACTGAACATTAATGACTCAAAATTGTGGCTCCCGATTGAGTGTTTGAACGCTTTTTTCCAAAAGTTTGTCTATTTGGAATGTATTTATTCGATGAGTTCTGCTGCACTATGACAAAAGTAGATTAAAATCTATGCAGTACATTTCAATAACGAATGCATAAAATCTTTGATATTATCTGAATAGGTTCCTGAGTTACAGTAAAAAACATTACACTGTGAATTCTTCACAGTTTGCAGATGCATAGTGCAAGATATTTTCCGTAGCCTGGGATGGCGTAGTGATTCTATGCGTTACATATCAGAAGGTTCGATTCCTTCCCCCGGCACGGTGTCATCATTTACAAGTTATACGATATCGGAAGAATAAACAAAATAAAGGAAGAGCAGTAATACACGTCGATTGCGTCATCACTGCCTCGATTTCGATTTTATTCTGTTCGTTTTATCTTTCATGTGATTCTTTCTCTGTTTGTTATCGTAGCTTGTACGTTATGCCTATTTTCGTAAGTGCCCGCAAAAATTGTATAAAAAATCCACAAAAATATATGGATGTCACGAATAAAATCCGCATAATCAAAAAAAAAAGATATTTTCCGTCACGAGTACACATTATGCTTTATGAGTAGAACCCTCATGTCTGGGTACGATTGCGTACATATCATTTAGCATATCTTGGATAATAACGAATAAATTAAAGTAGACAGAGGGTTTTCACAGGTAATATTCGTTTCAATATTGACCTATACGTCAATATGTAGATTCTCGCTTTCATCAATGATCTCTGAATGTAGTTTCCCTATGAACGAATAGGTTTTCATTTTATACGAACTCTTTTTGCATTCTACTAGTAGAATCCATGAGTAGTACATTCAACCACAGTAATTCATATTTGACGGGAACGACATATGTTGCAAAACACGAGTGACATCAACAATCCTACTCGAGTTGCAAAATATATATTAGTCGTAAATACATAAAAAAAAGAAAAGAAAAGAAAAGAAACATTTATGCCATAAAACGGTTAAGTCAAAATGAATATCATTTTCGTGATAATCAATGAATAATCCATTATTGTTTTGGTGAATGACAAATTAGTCGTCTGTTGAATATTTGCATTAAAATTGAACTTTTGTAAAATGAGGAGTGAAAAAATTACACATATATCTATAAGAAATCACTATTTTTTAAACTCGATCTTCATCGCTCGAGATGTAGACTTTAACATTTTTTTCTTTAAAAAATGCTGAATGCTATCAGAGATTTCCTGAACGTCCGTTTATATTGAATATATCTTCCCTCTATTAGAAATTTCCTGATCACGGCTGAGTGAGTATTCCACCGTTATTCTATCGAAATGTGCTTGCTCGATGAACCCAATACAGCAACAGATTGGCGCAGTGACAATTTGGTTGTATCGATACGCAACCACGAGTTTCTTTATGATTTTCAGATGAGTCAATATTAAGCAGCAGAATGAGTAAGAATAATGTATTTTTAGATCAAAGAAAAAAGAAATATCTGAGAACAAACGTACGAAATGGCGTCCGTTCATTTTGGGGTATGGGAAGAGAATAGAATAGCAAAAAAAAAGAGAGAAAGAAGATATCGAATGAATGATGCTTTACATTCTTTTTTACTCCATTGCTCGATGTAGAGAAGCAAGCAGAGGCGCATTTGTACAGAATTATGGTCTATAGAACGAACAGTATAAGTTTATTCGGTGCTTCTTTTTCTAATAATGTAGTAGTACTTTTAGATAAAAAGTTCGTTTTCATTTTCCTGTTACTGCTGTTAAAATGGGTTTATTAATTAATTTCGCCACTGTTTCGGTACTAATTTTGTCGTGCGTAAAATTTGTATCAGCAGAAGCTTATTATATTGGACCAACAGTTGGCGGGATTATTGGTTTGGTAAGTTTAAATGAATCATTTTCTCTTGTTTCCAGAAAACGAAATTTTCTTTCTTTTGTTCAAAGATCATTCTAGTTTTGGATATCATCGCTGCGATTGAAATTCTTCGTTCAGACAAACCAATAGTTGAAAAAATTCTTTGGATTTTGTTCATTGTCTTTTGTCCTATTATTGGTAAGAAGAATTATAAATCTAAATCTAGTTTATTTTATTTTATTTTATTTAGGTTTGGTTGCTTATTTACTTTGTGGCCGTACACGATCTGTCAGTATTTAAAATAGTGAATGATGGGAATTTTTTTGTACTAGAAATAGTCTACACGTATATTTGTTATGGCTCGTTTTTTTCCTTTAATCTAGCTGGTGTTTAAATATGAATAGTATAGATGCGTTAAATTTAATGTGAAACTAGATCTTCTCTTTGTTACTGTTGAACTCTGCCAAATAATAAATGATCATCAGTATCGTAGATCATGTTTTCGAAAGTATATTAAACGATAGGAAATGATCGTGTTGATTTTGTTACTTATAAGAATCTCGCCGATACAATTTGTTGTTGTATTCGGTTTGTTTAAAATGAGATTTCATCGTAATGCGCAAGTAAACAAACGATGTGAAGAAACATACGATATCGACAATCAATCTGTTGCGCGTATACATTGTGTCGGCGAATGTGAATATGTCTAAAAAACGAATATACCCAACCAATTATTTCTGTTAGTTTCGAATAGCTTTTTTAACTTATATTATGTGTCGTTTATAGTTTATGTAAGCCTTTCCTGAGGCCAAACATTTATAAAATAAAATAGTTAGTATTCCATCCGGAATAATACGTGGCATATCAATTTATAGTGTTTTTCTTAAGTTCGTCGAGCACTTTCGATTATGCATTATTCAAAGGTTTTCTATTCATTTTTTCATTGTCATATCCAGGGAACTAAAGCAACATTTTTGTGAAGAATATTATGTCATTTCGATCTAAGCACGTACAATCAATTAGTTTAGAATGTGTTCGATAAAGTGTTGGCCGTTTTTTCTCTCGATAGTAAGCATATCCTCTATTGACGGAAAACATTCAGTGAAAATGTCAAGTTCATTACAATTTCTCCTCCGTAATGATAGATTTCTTTCTAGAAATCGAAAAGTTACTGAACAGTTTTAAAGATAACAATTCAACTATATTAGACGATTCGAATGTCAAGTATCTCGGCCGTTGGATGTCGAATGAGACTGATTCACGAAGTAGAGAGAGTAACAAGGCAGTCTTGTTTTTTGTTGTTGTTGATAATGGCAATAGATTGTTACAGGCAACATATTTTCTTTTCAAAACGGAAAGAAAGGATTTATCTCTGCGGGAATGTTCGAAAAAGAGATACAGATAGAAAAGGTTTTTTTTCCTGGCTAGTTTTGTAGACACGTCTTAGAAAATATTCATTTTGACCTGGAATAGAATCGGATCTGATATTATTCCTCTTACGAGAGAAACCTAACACATATTCACTGACATAATTAATAAAAAAGCTTAGATTATTTAATTTCATTATAAGAATGATCTTGTGAGCATTTCGACTATCGAATGCATAAATATTTACATTCGGGATTTCATGGATGATAGGGAATGATGTATTGATTTGCTCCAGTCGGCATATGATCAATATGAAAAGGCTTGAATCAATCACCGTCTTACTTTCGACAACCATTAATGTCACAATTGTTGACCTTATCGACGTATCTAATAGTGAATTGAGACCGCTTGGCTGTATGATGGACATATGCAACAGACTGATGATCACAATAAGCGTCAATACAATGAAACCGAGTACAAAAAGGAAAAGAAATAGTATGAGTAAAAATATGAGCCTCACAGAATTTTAAGTTGGAAATTTGCTCTTTATTAATACAATGGAGTTAAACAGCCCTTGTGAATTCTACATTATAGTCCCAAAGGAGCTGTGGTTTGGTTTGTTCGAATAATTTTTCATATAATTAACAAACAGAAAAGTATTTACTTAAACGGTTAATGAACTTATATATGCAAAAAGACATTAATCGATGCTCGATACTAAGGACAAGTGTAGTTAATCACTGAAGAACTACTTTATTCACTGTTTATTTTTATCTCAAGTGATTCATAAGAATTTTAATAAATCATGATTGCACAACTTAAAAGTCTTAATAGGTTAGTAAGTAACCAATTTTGAGACATGATTGGTTGGAAGTTTACGTCAGTTATTGAGAAAACAATTCAATTTCGTGCAACAGTCAAAAACACGATCCAATCTATTAATTAAAACGATGATTGTATTTCTATGAAAACTTAGTCACTATGTTAGCAGTATACATCTTCAACAGATTTTAGAGAAAAGTCTTTTACTGTGATTTTAGCATCATATTTTAACATAACATTGAAAGCAAACGGTGATTAAATATTTTTGTTTAGAATTGGTTAGAGTTAGCAATTATGAAAATACATAGAATTTTACGAGAACATCTGCAGATAAATTAATGACTATGATCTGAAATAAATTAGAAGTACGATGCAAAAGTACTCGAGTAACACACGATATGATATTGTAAGAATATTAAATTGTTTTAATTTTCTAGTATTCTCATTAGGATAATACTTTGCTTAGGAATTGTTTATAAACATTGAAAGATCTTTTATCAATCCTAGAATGAAATTCCTGAAACACTCTAGAATGACTCTCTAAACTGTTAGATCTCGTTTAAAAAAAACTTGAGGGTGTGGGTGTATGTCTTCTTCCACGCATGCCCGCACCCACACCCTAAAATTATTGAATCCATGCTTACAAGCAACGGATGTTCATTCAACTTAGTGAAAATCAACAAAAAGAACAGAACGAAATGAGGAAAAGAATAAATTACAAATATATAGTCTGTATTTTCTTTAACATGATTTAGTGTCGAAAATGACCTTGCGAATGAGGTCGAAAGCTGCATTGTAAATGATTTCTTTTTTTTTAAATAAAGAAATTATATACATGATTGATGACTTAGTTTATCTCCCATTTAGTCTAATAGATCTCCAAAATTAGCAGCTAGGCTTCAAGTTATAGAAACAAGTGAAGGCATGCATAGATCTCACAATATCTTTACACTGGGTATCGTGATTTTGCAGTTATAATATCAATCGAATTCTTTTGGGGGTATTACCCCTGTGTAAAGATATTGTGAGATCTATGTATTTATCGGTCGTAGCAAATAGTAAATAATCAATTCATGAGTATCTAATAAAATACAGCAGACTTAGTAGGTTGACTTTTTCATCGTTGATATAAACCGACATATTTTTGTTGTTCTTCTCTCACGAAATAGAAACAAAAAAAAATCAGTATTCAAGAGAGGAACGACAACATGCGTTCTAAAAAGCCATTGCCAGTTCAGTATCTTATTAATAATAACAACTGAATGATATAAACTCATTTTTGCCTAGGCAATCATAGTTTCGATTGAAAGAGTTCTTTAACATGTATTTTCCGGAGACGATCGGTTCATGCTAATGATAAGTTTTTCAAGGAGAACTCTTATGATTAATCTCCGTTGGCATTAGCAGTAGAAAAAATAAAATAAGGAATGGTCAAGCAGTATCTGTACTGAGAAACAATTGGATTTCACTGTTCTAATTGAAGTTAAGAGATTGCTTATTGTTTTGAATCAATGATCAAGATTTGTTCACACCCACATTCTAATTCGTTCATATATGTTTTTATTTTTGTTCTTTTACTCGACATAAGAGTTAGAATCGGGATTGTCAAGTCCTAAGTTTGAACCGTGGTACAACTCTTTTTTTAATGAATAGATTTTTTTACAGGAAATAAAATTCTGTTTGACTTTTTCTATATTTCATTTAACAGTTCAATCTTATCTTTAATATATCCGATAGAAAATGAAGAACAGATAAGACCTAGGCTCAGCTAGATGACTCATACCAAACATGAATGAATAGGAGTAAAATTAGGCAAGAAAGTAAGGGTGTAAGTGGGCGCATTATCAATATTGGCTTTAGTGTGAAGGCATGCCAGTGAAGGTAGTATGTACATATTTCCGCGCTGTAAAAAATAAAAGTTAAATATTGAATCATAGAAATGTCTCTTTCTAAATTTGTCTGTGTACATCTATAAAATATAAATCTATTGTGATCATCGGGAAAAAGGTGACGTCATATGCTCGAATCATATGTGATGTTTGCAAGGGCCTATATATTCATTAGAGTTTATAAATGCCAATCTTTTAATAAATTTTATTAATTGCTCATAGCAAATAAATAATATTTTTGAAAATTCTTTTTTATCAAACAATGTATATTTTTTTCGTCAATGTTCAACTGAAATTTATTTAATAATCATACACGTGAAAAATAACTTTTAAAGTCAGTAAAATATCAGTCTGCTTTTGAATGTATCATGATTTTATAAGTGAAAATAAGAAACTAGATCATTTTTAGGTAAACAAACTTCGTCGGCTGTTGGACGGTTGCTTTTCTTTCGATTATATATTGATTCCCAATGATTTGTATAAATAAATTGTGCTAATTTACAATATTTATTAACACTAGTTTCTTTGTTTAACAACCATTTACGCATCGTTGCATTTTTGCCTACAATTTGATCTGCCAAACGAAGATTTTCATTTAAGGATCGTGTGATAAAACCGGATATCTAAAATAAATCTTTTGTTAATTTAATGAAGTTCCTCACGAATTCTATTTAAAGTCTTCAAAAAATCAACAGAACGCCTCACTCTAATAATTCTAATAGAATATAAAAACTAGATATTTTCTAACGTGTCATGGACGTTAGTTATGAATCTTTCGAAACCGTCGGTTGAATAATTGTAATAATAGAATCAAGCGTACATCGAGACAAACAGAAAATTGAATTCAAACCATGATATTTCTCAATAATATTTAAATAGCAGCAGTACTGTACAAGTGTGATTTATTATCAGCACAGCAAGTACTACTTATGATTAAACTTCGCTCTACAAATGGTTTTATGTCATGAATTCTCATTATAACAATAGCAGATGCTGATATTAATTGAAAGTTCAACGGCGCTCGTAGTGATGAATGTACAGAACATCGAGATCTTTTTGAACTATTTAAGGAAAAATTCCCTATTTTTATGAAAAACATTTTTCTTCCGATTTTCAATGAAAACATTTCCCCTAAGCATTTCGATTGGATGTTCAGTTTTATCTCAGTTTCGTTCGCATGATCATTATCTTCAATTCTATCAATAAATCAAGTTTTTTTTCCTATTCTAATTTACTCAAAAAAACATATTACCGCATATTTATTAATTGGTAGTCGTCGAAACCAAAGATATTCATCATAGGCAGTTTGATTCGTTGATAAATGATTTAAATGATCAGCTAAATCTTTTACTGATTTAAAATCATAAACATTAATATAAGAATATTTCGGTGCAAAACGTGCATAATCCGGTTTTCCATTACGACTAGCAACAATTGGTATCGATGTTGATCCTATCGCATCAATTAATTTTTCCGTAACATAATCTTCACAATTGGAATTTTCAATAGCAAGAACAAATTTATATGATGAATACAAGACAGAATTGGATTCTCTGCGTTGTGTTACAGTTTTAGATTTAATATTATTTAGACAGTGACCATATGAATCAACGCGAATATAAGACATGAGTTCTTTAACAAATGCACTACGGCCGTTGTGAGCATTACTAAATTGCTCTTATTCATAGTAATAATTAATAATCAAATATTTATATTTAACTTACCAATTTGATATCAACCAAGCTATAGGAGCCGTTGTTGTCTTTCTTGAGAATGGCACTCGTGTGGGCGCAAATAATTGATCTAGATATAGTTTAACATCGAAATAAGTAGCCGGTTCAGGATAGGAACGTTCAAGATTATACCACACTGGAAAATCAAATCTATCCCAATAGTTACTATTCAATGAGTGAACTTCACTTTCGAGTATATAAACAGTAGAAAATTGTTGTTGTTCATCATTACGAATTAATTCTGGTAGATCATTCACTCGTATATGAATAGAATGATATGCAATAAGATCAGCTTGTTTTAAAAGAGACTGTTCAGTTGTCCAGTGAACAGTAAGTTTTGCTAGACGGTTACATCGTTCGATCAAATTCGAGCGAAGAGTACTATTTATGATGGAATCGAACTTTGATTGACAAAACTTAAGATCAACATGAGAAAAATCACCTAAATAAATGTTGATTATAATTTCAAATTCTATTCAACAAGAAAATTCTTGTAGAAAGCATTACAGCATTTGTCTTGATACATTGAGTCCTTTTGACCGATTCATAATGAACAATAGAAAAAAAAAATGATCTGTCTACAGTCATTTTATATTTTCTATTGACTCGTAAACTAATTTTATTGTCGTGTCAAAACACTTATTGTTACTAATGACTGACAAAAATCTACGTATACTATTACGGTTAGCGATTTTTTTTCTTCTTCTCGGATCCGTTCTTCTCANATTGGTCTTGATACATTGAGTCCTTTTGACCGATTCATAATGAACAATAGAAAAAAAATGATCTGTCTACAGTCATTTTATATTTTCTATTGACTCGTAAACTAATTTTATCGTCGTGTCAAAACACTTATTGTTACTAATGACTGACAAAAATCTACGTATACTATTACGGTTAGCGATTTTTTTTCTTCTTCTCGGATCCGTTCTTCTCAATAGAACTAGGTGATTTCAAATTGAAATGAAGATTCACACTTTTAATGGGATTCTCAAAATGAAATTTCTACTTCTGCATTATAATTAAAACCTTTCGAATTGATGCCAGCGTTTAACTAAACACTAATTCTACCGGATGAGTGTTCGGAACATCAAGGACTTGAGTTAAACTTTGACCTCGTATGAAAGGACAGGGGCGTATAAGATACCCTTTCGGCCCATTTCGATTTTTTCAACTGAACATAGTCAAATTATATATGAAATGAAAGCTGCCGTTGAGACAAGCATTTTGATACTAAATTTGTCACGAAAAAAATGAATTTAAAAAANCTTCAAGTGGCCAATGTTTTTTGGCTTTCGTAGTAATCCTATTTTGTAGCGCGTAAAAATGTCTATCGAATGGCATAGATTAGAAAAATGGCTCATCTCGATTTTCGCCAAAACTTTTCGTCGCAGTATGGAAAAAAATTAAAAGAAAAGATAGGGTCCCTACAGTATTTGCCCTTTGATCATGAAGTGACCAATGTTTTTTTGCTTTTCTAATCATCCCACTTTGTACAGCTTAAAAATCTCTATCGACTGGTCAATGTGAGAACAGTTCTACTGTGATATATTTGTGTCGAAAATGGGAGACTCTTTTCAAGAGAAACAACCAAATAGTCAACTTTTGTTAGTGTTCATAACTTTTTTGAAATTCAGTTTTTTCTTGACAAATTTAGTATCAAAATGCTTGTCTCAACGGCAGCTTTCATTTCATATATAATTTGACTATGTTCAGTTGAAAAAATCGAAATGGGCCGATAGGGTATCTTATACGCCCCTGTCCTTTGACTTTTCCAAGGTTACACAAGTCAGTTAAAAATCGATTGAGTATAAACAAGAAACTATTCAATTTTTATGTAAATGTAACTACTGAGTAGCAAAAATACAACTGATCATTTCCCTTGTCGTTTCATCGGGTTATAATCAACTTATCTCATAATTGAATTCTATCCGTTTTCTTTCTTAATCGACAAGAAAAATATTGCATCGTATCATTCTATTTTTTTTTGAAAACAAACAACAAACTTACATTTAATAGGATCGTTTTCTCTAAATATATGTTGCTTTCCTGTCCAATCAAGTATAAGAAATTCATCTGAATTTTTCACAAAATTAACATCATAAAATAACCGAAAATGTTGTTGTCGATCAAATAGGTGATGTTTGAACTTTTCTTGTTCACCGAAAAATCGCGAAATCGCGTAAAGATTAAATAGGAAAATGCCAAGTATACAATACAAGTATAAACACTTAATTCTCGACCGCATCAAGTGATTATTTTGATAATACTCGTTGTTTCATATCATTTCAAGCCAAATATTTATCAAGATCAGAAACCTTGTGAATAGAAACGAAGTGACTGTCTATATATATTGAGTTGAAGGCAAATGACAATCGCCGATGCACTTCATTAATCACTCACCCAGTTGTTATTACCGTCTGTTCTTTTCCTTTTTTGCTCTTCTCATGCGTGATCGCTTCTTTTTCTTTCACTCTCGCATATTTCTGTCATAGTTCGTTCTTTCTCGGCTAAGACTCTGAACAGGCAATTATCAATTCTTTTCCCCTCTATTCTTTTTGAATTCTTTAGTTTTATCGCTCACGCATATCGATAGTAGGCATGTGCATTCATTTGTTTTCATTGATTAATATTATTTGAAATATCTGTTCATTAAAACCCGAAGATAATCATTACGAATAAATTCGAGTTAGTTCTTGACATCATACTAACTGACACGTCACAGTTATACTCAATTAACATATTTATTTATTCGCAATCGAATTTCGATATTGAATACAGTGAATTGTTTCTGGAAATTACAATTCGCACATTGTCTTTAGATTCATTATACTAATATAAAATTTTCTAACACACGATAACTAACGAAACAACAGGCCTCATTTATTTTTCTATATCAGATAGGACATATTTTTATATTATTTTTTCATTGCTCTTGCCTTGTTGTTTGTTTTGCATTTTTTTTCTTGATGATTGGCTAAAGACGAAAATCGACCAGTTGTGCGCATCATGCCAATTGTTGTTGTATTGTTTTTGATATCGCTTCCTTTATTTTTACACTCGGAGGTGCTTACAAATAATGGTTTATACATTCATAGCTGTTCGGTTGCACAACCATGCGTGATATAAGCATACAATAAACATCATTAAATTATAATAAGCCACGATTTGTAGATAAAATGTAAAACATAGGAAAAAATGAAGAAGAAGAACAACGAGAAAAGAGAGGCGCTAGTAATAATACGAAAAGGAGAAAGAAAAAGCGAAAAAAGGAGAGCCCAGGTCGAACAGTACAGTTCGTATACGGCCGTTTACGGTTACTTTACGACTATTTTCCGAGTGAAAGTTTACAGTAATATCTGGCGCAGTAATACGAACCGTATGATCATGAGAGTACGGCGCACAATCAGCCGTGAACAATGAAAATTCAGTCCCGTTTACGGTACCGTATTACTGTGCCAAATATTACTGGCAAATACGGCCTATTTACGGTAGTAAATATACCGTTTTGGCATCGTTTACCGTCGATAAAAAAGACCGTAAACGAGTCCGTTTTGATGAACCACGGGAATAACAATTTGAAGAATGATATGAGTAACATATCAATTAGTCACATGGCAGATTCACACACATAAGAACTCAACCCATGTCGCCTCTTTTTTTATCAACTGTGCCGCAGTTACGCGCAGAGCCAATTCTGTGTCGCAGTTACGCGTAACTATGGCGCATTGATCGTAGTGAAGATTTCTATAAGAAACTACACTTACTGTGACGCAGAGCAACGTAACTGCGTCCTAGTGATCGCATCCTACTATCCGTTGTAGGTATAAATGACCAATTATAAATTATTCCTCCTTATTTGCAATTGGCTACACTCGAACAATAAAACTTAGTTACAGAAAATCAGTATAAATAGCAGTGTTCGTCACACTCTCGTTCATAAGTCATCCTACTATAAGCACTATAATGCATATTTTTTCTTTTTTTAAACTACTAGATTTAAATCTTTTTAGTTTTTCAATTTTTTGTAATTAAATTCTTTTTCTTTTTTATTAAATTATTTCAAATTTTTCTAATCAAATGTTTTTTCTTTTATTTGTTAAATTTTTAAACGTTGTTTTAGATGTTAATTTTTTAATTTTTCTAGATATTTATTTTTATTTTCCTTAAGTTTTAAAATTAAAATTTTTTTTAACTTTTAATTTAGTGAATTTTGAAATTTTTTTAGGTCTTAATTTTTCAATTATTTTAATTGTGCAAATTTTTAATTTAAACTTTTTTTTATTTTTTATAAAAATTTTAATTTTATAGTGTTAAGTTTTTTTATTGTGTGTGCAAAAAAAAGTTTTAAACAATAAAAATAAAAATAAAATGAAAATCTAATCTATGTCACCTTTTGTACCAATTGCGACGCTACTGTGACCCATAATTGCGAAAAACTTGGACGCCGTTATGCGTAACTGATTTTCTCGCCGTAACTACGT
Source organism: Rotaria magnacalcarata (assembly GCA_900239745.1). Classification (NCBI taxonomy): domain Eukaryota; kingdom Metazoa; phylum Rotifera; class Eurotatoria; order Philodinida; family Philodinidae; genus Rotaria; species Rotaria magnacalcarata. The sequence continues at coordinate 24,747 of OENM01000281.1, read as the reverse complement.
CGCAATTTTTCGCAATTACGGGTCACAGTGCGATCGCAGTTTCATCGTAATAAAACACATGGAAGCCATTGAAGAAGCAGTGATTGATGTCTTTCACGCATAAGTCTAACTCGTTTCATTCAAAAAAAGTGTCCCATATGGTCATTTTTATTTGTATGAAATGTATCCCAATAGAATACATCATTGTAAAAGAGTGATGTCATAATATCCTTACACCCGGTAACGACTTTTTAGCACAAACACGTTAGAATATCTGCATTAGTTGCATCCACTTTTGGGTATCCACATTTATATATATTTATATATATATATATATGGATACACCAAAACAACTCAAATTCCTCAACTTTTTAAAACATATATATATATATAAATGTGTATACCCAAAAGTGGATACGCTTAATGTGGTTACATCAGATTGTAGATGCACTAAGAATTGATACTCCATAAATTATTGCTGGATAGGGTATTGTGACGTCAAACTCTCGATACCCAGTGTAAAAGTATTATGACATCTATGTTGTAAAAGGGTGAAAGAACTAAATCTGATTTTCAATTCGTTCTAATCGTTTCTTAATATATCTTTTCACATGTTCTTCTAATGGCTCTTCACTTGTTATTTGAAGAAGGTCTGTTGCTCGAGCAAAGAGACAGCGATGAATCAGTCTTAATCCGTTTCTAAATTTCCTTAGAAGTAATTCTTTTTGAGTTTGGTGCAGGAAGGGGTAGAAATGAAATATCCAGGCAAAATATAGGAAACTGAAAGCAAAGAAACATCTTCGTAAGACATCTTTTTAGAGGGTTTTACCACCTTTCATCCATCTTAATTTACTAAACGTTCTTTGCATGTTTTCAAGTGTTTTGTCTATCGTTGGTTTCAGAGACATCTTATTTGTCCAAGTAAAACCAAGATATTTACATTCTTTAACTACTTCTCGTTTTTTACCTTCCATATAGATATCAACTACTCGATTTTGTACTTGGGAGTGAAAAACGTGAACTACTGTTTTTGAGAAATTAACTGGTTGTTTCCATTTCTTGGAGTAATACGCTATTTTATTACATATTTTTGTTCCTCCCTCTTCTAAAAACTTGATCATCGGCTTGAATCCTCGACATATAGGTGAGGATATAAGTACGTTGAGATCATCAGTGAAAATATGACTTGAAAAAGCACTTAAACATGTAACAAGATTACTATGATAGACAATGAAAAGACAGAGGCTTAAACTACTGCCTTGAGGCAAACCAATGTGAGTGTAAAATATTTTCGATTTATTCTCTCCAAATATAACATACACTCGGCGATCATTCAACCACGAAATAATTAATTTCAATAGCCCTAAAATTTAGGGGTGAGAATTTATTGTTATTGTAAATAAATAACAATAACAAAAAGATTATTGTTATTAATAACAATAACAAAAAAAGTTATTGTTATTTGATAACAATAACTTTTTTGTTATTTGTTATTGATAACAAAAAAATAACAAATAACTTTTTTTTCTGAAAAATCTTAGTTTTGCTTTATAACAATGTCGAATCGTATTAGTTTTATTTGCTCATTAATCTCCGATTGCTAGGTGATGTCACTGACCACAATTTCGATTAAATTGTCTATGATACTCCGAAGATCCCAAAAATGATCATCTGGAGTATTTGCCTCATGTACAACTGAAATTTACTGATTTCTTTATAAGGAATGATTGCCCAGTGTTCGACCGTCTTTGGTGTGATGTTTTGGCCACACAAGCCTCTGTGAGATGAGTAGATGTCTAGAAGGATTATAAAGCGGCCATAAGTCAAAAAATGGTGCCTAGAATCTCGTCTCATAAAGACTTATATATGACCAAAATACCACATCAAAGACGATCGAGCATTGGGAAATCGTTCCTTATAAAGCAATCAGTGAATCTCAGATGTACGCGAGAAAAATACTCGAAATGATCATTTTGAGATTTTTAGAGTTTCATAGGCTATGTAATTGAAATTATGATCAGTGTCATCACCTAGCAATCGGAGAACAATGAGCAAATAAAACTGATATGTTTCGACATAGTTATAAAGCAAAACTAAGATTTTTCGGAAAAAAGTTATTTGTTATTTTTTTGTTATTAATAACAAATAACAAAAAAGTTATTGTTATCAAGTAACAATAACTTTTTTTGTTATTGTTATTGTTATTAATAACAATCGAATAACAATAACTTCTCACCCCTAGCCCTAATGGTATACTCATTCTATTGAGTTTAACAGTAAGACCTTTATGCCATACTCTATTGTATGCCTTTTCATAGTCAACACAGATTGCTAGTGTTGGAATATTTACAGTCATATTGTTTTTAACCTCTTGATATATAGATAGGACTCTCGTCTGAAGTAAACAACGTGGACGAAATCCCGACTGCTCAGCTGGTACTAGTCGATTAGTTTCTGCCCAGTATCTCAGTCTTTCTAGCATATTTTTTTCAAATAGTTTTGAATGTGTTGCTAAAAGTGAAATTGGCCGAGTCTGGTCACAATGAAGTATTCCTGCTTTTAATTTATTCAGTGTAACTACTTTAGCTAATTTCCACATATCGGGATATCTGTGTTCGGTTAGCCAAGTATTAAAATAATTTACTAAATAACCAATATAACCAGGTGGAATTCTTTTGATTATAAAGTTAGACACTGCATCGAAACCAGATGATTGCTTCGGTTCCAACTTTAAAATATGTTTTTTAATTTCTGTAAAATTCGTCTTTTCAATCTTTTCATTTAATATCGGAAGTTTATTCATCAATTTTAGATACTCTGTTTCAATTTGATTTTCATGGGGATCTGACATATCCGCATCTTGTGCTTGAAACTGTTCCGAATAATAACGATAACGTTCATCGTTAATTTCATTTTCTTTTGTCAATACTGTTTTACCGGTATCTAATTTCGAAAGGAGTAGTGATTTATGTTTATACATCCGAGAGAGAGATATAACCAAAAAGCTAATTTTAAAATTTATTTATATCTAATTTATCCAGTAACACTACCTAACAACACAAAGTTATATACAATTAATTATTAAAGTAATAAAAAAAAAATCTTGAGCGTGTGGTTGTTCTTATCTCTCTTCACACCCACACCCCACCCAAGATATTTTTTAAACTAACTTCTTTCTTATCATTTATCGTCATTCCCAGCTCATATATACTCTTTCAATTGATTGAAAAGTACTTACCAATTATAGATTACGTTGAAATTAATTCGATAAATTCATTGATAGTCATTCGTTAAAAGTGATAATATATTGAATTAAAAGACAGACCATTTTTTAATTCAGATATTTAACTGATTTAAAAGATGTTGAATTACAAAATTAGATTAAACAATTTTTTTAAAGGCATCCTTTCACCGGAATAGATACTACTGTATTAAGTTAGGCAATATTGATATAATTTAGATATGGATTGCTATGCTTTTAGATATTACATTAAATGCATGCCATATTTATTTTGATACTACAAACCTACAAAAGATCGAGTTATCGGTATTAATTCTTTCATATTTAACTTTATAAAAAAACAAATTTCTCTTATCCATTTACATGTCATCTGTTATGTGAAAAAATTAGAAACGGTTTCCGACTGTCAATAGTATTAAATAGAAAATGTTCAAAATAAAAATTCTGGAGGCTGCTCGATAAACTCGTAACAGCTAACATCGAGTATTGCTAAAATGCAAATTATGATTACTGTATACATATTATGTTAATGACTCGACGACTACGCTAAATCAAGATATTATCGTTGATTCTTATCGTATAAGTGTTGATCCATATAGAAATCAGGAAATAGACTATTGAAACCATTTTAAATTGTAACTGATCTATTTAAACTTTTCTGAAAGTTTCCTATCACATTGTGTTTCATTACTAGAGAGCCTTGAATACTTCCTATTCTAGATTACTACAGAATTATATGAGTCATTCGAAATGCGACAAATTACAGTTGTAAATATCATAAGAAAGTTTTTTAATTTATTCGTATTTTATGTGAGATTGATATCTAATGAGCATGTTGTTTTTACATAACAATTAGTAGACGAACATTTGATCCTCTGCGTAAAACAAAATCCTTGTATTTCAATCATGTTAATTATTGTGAAAAATATTTATTCGAGTAATACAATTGTATTATATACATAAACAAAACATAATATAGAAAGTAACCATATGATTAATAAAATATTGTCAAACGAATTTTTTCTTCTTCTTTTTGGCTATTTGCTCATCTCGTTCTTTAGCTAATTTTAATTGTCTTTCGAGTTCTTCATGTCGACGACGTTCAGTAGCAACTGCATCATCATTCAACGATTGACTTGAACCAGAATTAGTTTTAACTAAGGCTCGTTTTTGTGGTGAAGCATTTTTTTTTGTTGATGAACCACTACTATTACTGCTGACTTTCGATGATTTTGAACGTTTTAAATATTCATTTCTTAGTAAACATTCTTCAATTAGTTGTTGTCCCTCGCGGTCAAATGCTAAATCAAGTGTATGCATTAACACATCATCATGCCGTTGTTGCACTTGTCGAGAGGTTGACTTATCGAATTCTTCTTTATCGAAAGGCTGTGTGGCAAGCCACGCACGTTGTAATTGACAAGTACCTTGAGATCGATAATCATCGAGTTCCTTATCTTTAGCTTGAATTAGTTTTATTAATTCAAGTTCACGACTTTTGCGTTCAGCAAGACAATAGACGATTTGACGAACATAATTCGTTTCATAAAATTCACCTTCACGTCGTAAACATTTAAACATATATTTAAAAAGTATAGAACCATTTATAAGACCTTAAGAAGAAGAAAAAGAATATATTAACGGGTGTTTCAATGATGATCCAAAAATATCTGCAGAAAACTCTAACTTTGATGTACAATAGTGAATAGATTTCATTTAGGACTTCATCGATTGTTCGATATTTTCGTGTATCTTTTGCATACCTTTGATGTCCACTAGTAGTAAATCATCATTAATTAACTGTACACTAATTTGATTGTCTGCTTTCTTAGTAATGGATTGTTCAAATATTTGTTTCATTTTTTCTAAAACTTTTCTTAAATCACGAAATTCCATTTGAGGATTCATACGTTCAAGACGGCCTTGAAGACTCGAACCCTCCAATGTTTCATAATAAGCGTAACCATTATCATAAAAAGCTATTTCGTATCGGCCACCATTAGAATCCGGATCAAAAAATGGTTGACAGCAAAGTTGTGCATTAAGATTATCTTTTCCAGACCATGGCGATGGTGGTAAATTGGATTGTGTAACTCCAATAACAATGCAAGGTTGATGAGAAAAAGTTTTAGTAAAATTATTGGTAAAATTATCGAAAGAATCTAAGGATGATGCCGAAGACATTACTCGTTGTTTTATTGTTGTTGCTGTATTTCAAATCTAACACTTAAATATGAAATTACAAAAGGCAACGAGTGGTGTATTCAATTCAACCAATGAAAATTTTCTATAGATGTCATTCATGTACTTTAGGCATGCGGTATGCTGTGAATCTTCCAAGAGGATTTTTTAAAAGCACGTATTTATACGAGTTTCTTCACAGCTTATAATTTCGATTCCGCTAACTATTTATTAATTTGATCAAGATCTGCAATATTTCTTCTCATAGAGTCCAACAGATGTTGTAAATCTTTCACAATCGATCGATTCTTATTTATCAATATTATTAGATACATTAGTTTGCTTGGAATTATATGATCGATTTTCATTTCTAGGCTTTTGTTGTGTTGAAACCGAAAATAACCATTGACTAGAATTTCTAGAAAAAAAGTAAGATCTCAAAAAATATAAATAAAAAATCACATTAAAAAATCTTCTTAGTATAATCTTATTTAGAGGCTGGATAATATTTGTTATGCTAGATTTATTATAGGACATTTTAATTGCATCTAATTATATTTAAGCACGTAACAGGGGTTTGAATGATGTAGTTGGTAGAAATAAATAGAAGGTTTTCTTTGAGATTTCTATTTATGCTGATAAACTTATTATATCGTGTTTATTGCAAACGGGAAAAAAAGGTTTGCAAACTAATTATAGAAAGAAAAGCATCATTGATGAACTTGTCTTAGAGTAGAATGGAGCTATCATAATAATATTGTGCTTGTAAGCAGTCTAAAAGATAAGGATGTCTCACACTCTTTTGACAACCTTGTTAATATGTGTTTATTGTCTGTTACTTTGCCTATTTATTATTGTAAAACGTATGAGTAAGTATACACATCTGCAAATGACATCAATTATCTAGTTGTCTAACGTTTTCTCTCTTATAACTTATTCTAGATTAATTATATTTTATTGTTAATTCTTTTTTTTATTGCTGATAATTGAATACTTATCTGTGACATATATCTAAAAAATGATGATCAATATGAAAGTTTTCTTTCTAATTAATCTATACTCTGATTTATATATTTTTTCTGTCGCTCTCTCTAACTGATAATCGTTGTCGTCTGTTTCCTTTTCTTTAATGCTAATATTTTGTCGTCATATTTTCTAAGTATGCTGCTGCTGTGGTGCAGAGAAAAAGAAGAATATACCAGATCTCGACAGTATGACTCTGGAAACTCTAATTGACCGCGTTCTTGCTTGCTTATTCAGCTCCCTCTCTGTCTCTCTGAAGAGAGGGACCAGGAGATAGATACAAAAAAAAAGAAAGGCAGGCAGGAAGGATGTATGTATCAATCAATCATGATCTTAATCAGATAAGTACATCTGCTCATGCTCCCGTCGATAGATGAGAGAAATAATTGCTTCATAAGAGCATACTGTCACACATTGAAGCAGCAATTGTGTCGAAAAGGCAAGTACAGGTGAGGAGTATTGAATAGGAATTTCCGGTTATTTGGAATAAATTAAAACAAAAATAATTTACCATAAATTTAAACAGTAAATAAATTCGAGGATGTTTTTCGATCTTTTATAATTTATCTTATAGTGATACACTTCTATAGATAATATCAGTAATAGAATGATTATTCGATTACTAAGATAGATATAATTGATGGTTGATACTTGTTGTTGTTGTTGTTTGTTTGGAAAAATATCAGACGAGGATACAACGAGCACAATTCGGCTGGGAATCAATATGATAGGAAAATATGATTCAGCTATTCAAATTAATAGATCGATGGAAAATATTTAGTTAGTTTTAAATACGAGAAAATTTTGTGATTTATTCTTAACAAAAGTCAAATTTTTATGATAGAAATTATTCTATTAAATTATTGATAATTTCGTTAATCAGTTTCATTTAATCGTAAGGTTTAATTTGTGAAAGTCTTATAGGGTTAGATGAATTTAAATAAAATAAATATGTCTTGTACAGTTCTTATTATTTTTTATCATAGAAAAATCGATACTGGGAAGAAATTTAATTCATTTTTGCTTCTAAGTGATCGACATTGTCCCACATTAGATAACATTTACTGCCTAGATAAGAAAACATTAAAAAATCGACTTGTCAAACTTTTCAGAAGACAATTCTTGTTTAAGAAGTCAATTAATAAAGCTAAACACTTCGTTAAAGTGAATTAATCTTCATTATTTATCAGCTTAATTGATCTTTCAAAGACCCATACGGCACACATATATATATATATATATATATGTCGTTCGTACTAAATTATAGAGAAATGCTCGTTAGACTAATAGTAAACAATATGCATCAGTTAATCTGAACTGTTCCAGAACGAGAAATATCTATGTAAGTACATCTCCCATGTTGACAGAATTAAATAAGAAAATAAAAAATAATTTTCTGAGCGAACGATTTCCTGTTATTATTTTACATATCGAAAGCGCAATAAATTTATTTTAAAGCCTCTTTATGTTCTAATCGAAACATGAATATATATTTGTTTTTCAGATTATTAATTTATGAGTCCAACACGACGAGAATCAGGAGCGGATATAGCATCTTTCAGCCCAAATGATGAACAACAGCCATTTAATCCTCCAGCACATTCAACAAGTGCACCAACATCACGGATCGATCGTCGAAAGTCTTCAATAGCCGCAATATTCGATGATAATCATCGTCGCGGAGAAAATTTAATCAGACAAAGTCGAACGAGTCTTCGTCGTTTATGGGATAAATACGATGTACCCTATGTAATTGGTGAAGAAATCGACAATGCAAATGCTACATTATGTGAAAAAACATTGATTATATGTTCATGGTGTATTTTGATTCTCTTCTTTCCATTTTCTTTGTTTCTCACACTTAAAATTGTTAAAGAATATGAACGTGCTGTTATATTTCGTTTGGGTCGTTTAAATCATGCATCAGCTCATGGACCTGGTATGTGTTTTATTTTACCATGCATTGATACAGTGCATCTTGTTGATATCCGTACGGTGTCATTCGACGTCCCACCGCAAGAAGTGTTAACGCGCGACAGTGTAACAGTTGCTGTCGATGCTGTTGTCTATTATCGTATTTTAAATCCAACCGTTTCTATTGCTAACGTGGAAAATGCTCAAGATTCAACACATCTATTAGCTCAAACATCATTAAGAAATGTTCTTGGAACACGCTTATTATCGGAGTTACTATGTGATCGGGGTTCTGTATCGAATTTAATGCGTGAATGTTTAGATGATGCAACCGATTGTTGGGGTATTAAAGTTGAAAGAGTTGAAATTAAAGATGTTCGTTTACCAAAAAGTCTGCAGCGCATTATGGCTGCCGAAGCCGAAGCAGCACGTGAAGCAAGAGCAAAAGTAAAAGAATAATGTTTTTTTTATTGTAAAAAAACTGAACTTTTTTTTTTGTTTTTCAATTAGATTATTGTAAGCGAAGGAGAATACAAATCGTCACGCGCATTAAAAGATGCGGCTGACATTCTTGCTCAGTCGCCATGCGCTATGCAGTTACGTTATTTGCAAACGTTGAGTAGTATTGCAACAGAACAAAATTCGACAATCATTTTTCCAATACCGATTGATTTATTTTCAGTTTTTCAAAAAAATCTTTCAAATATAATAGAAAAGCCGATCAATCCATTTGTATCGACACTAATAAACCTAGATGATGCGAATGTGAAATTAGCAGGAAGATCAACATCAACAGATATTTAAAAGAAAAACAAGACTGTTTGCCGTGAATAATTGTTTCACATCTTTCTTTCTTTTTTTGTTTGTTTTATCGATGTACACGTTTTAGTAGTAAAAGTCTAGAACAGCATATATTATTTTTCTAACTAAAGAACAACAATACTCACTATACAGAAATAATCTCAGTCTTATATTTATTAAAGGAAGATTTTATATGAGCAGTTTTCATTCCTGTTGAAATATAGCTGGATATTATTTGAATTGTTGCTGGCTGAACAGTTGTATGTTCTAATCTAGTTTTTCAAAACAAAAGAACAGCATACAGACAAATTCGCATCAAGGTAATTATCTTTAACATATTGAAAGCTTACGTGCCTGTCAATGGCTTTAGATTTGCTGAAACAGGAGTTCAACCGTGTGTTATCGTTTTATGGACATGGTAAAGAACTGAAAGATTTGCCTGTCAGAAATATTTCATGGGAAGAAAATATGAATTTTACAATAGAAGGCATATATTAGGATAGGACGCGATTATCAAGAGACACTATCTAAAAATAGATGTCAATCAGCATGATTTTCAAATTATGGATAAGATTAGCATCATGTTTCTTCTCACGAACTTCTCGTCGACCGTGCTTAATATCCCCTAATTGGGGGAAACTTTTTCTTCTATAATTTTTTGCCGTTTATTTAAACAATACGTAGACAAATATCGTAAAGAAAAACAATGATTATTATAAACATTTAAACAACAATTAATAAATAGATACACAATTTACGAAGACAGCTTGGATCTGACACATTTTTTCACGTGTAAAATTCATTTGTTTTGTTCGTAGTTTTGATGATCATTGATAATACAAATACGTTTTGCACCTTCGCTTCCATTTTCTTGATTTTTTTCTTCACCATTGATCGTAGCGGTTAATTCTAATTTTCTTTTGTTCATCATTAATTTCAGTGCGTCGGTTGGTGAAAGTTCAACATTGTTCGATAAGTCAAAGTTCATATTAGTTTTTGCAGGTATTGTGATATTATGGCCGTTTGTGAATAAACTATCCATAGCATCACGAAGACATGTACTAACCTCAATAAATATTGATGAATTGTTTTGAGCCTAGATTAATAAAAAAAAGAAGAAAATGTTCAATTCATCTATGATTTAGAGAAAAACAGCATACTCAGCAAACGGGGATATTGCATTCGAGGATAGATTTCGGTAGGACCAGAAAGTCGTTTAGTAAATATTTATGTTTCTCATTACAGGTATTTGACTTCGTATTGAGTTAACAAGGGCATCTCGATTACACTTGTAATCTATGAGGTCTTTAGCGGACGTATGATACGAATCTTGTTTGCTTTTCATGGATAGGTCTAATGACTCAAAGAATGTCAGCAAAAAGGTATGCATTTTTTTCCACTAAGATATTAAGTTTCCAAGGAATCTCGACCATATCTTGGAAATTCGATAACTTGCCAATAGAACATTCTTTTTCACTAAATTATTTAGCACATGCTTTCAATTATGATTCATATCTATGGAAAGCGAACGTTGCATAAGCTTGGAGAATTTAATTAGAATGTCTAATATTTATAGTTGTAGGATACTCTCTATTCGGCTACTCCTAGACTATTATTTTATAAATCGATGGTTATAAAATTATTCAATTGATAAGACATACCATTTTTTGATTTTGATTGAGATGATGTGTCCCTTATTATCTAAATTAAAAATAATATCTTTATTTGTTCTAGGAAACATGTCATCAATTTTTTTTGAGGGAGGGTAGAAAATCATTTAAGACAGATCACGCATACATTGAGTTAGAAGGAAAAATATCGTCCGAATTGAGTTGACTCAGTTACTTATTTTTTTCTCCCTACTCATCTATTGCTCATGCAATAAAAATATATATTGAGAAATTAGTATGCCAGCTTCGAGAAACTTCGATGCAAGTATAATCGTCTTACTTATTTGAAGTAAATATTAAATAGCTGGCGGACTGTCAATCAAAAGAGAAATGAGGGAAAAATACGAGTTGAAGAGTAAAATAAGCATATTGGTTCGTAGAAATGTATGAACAGATTAATCGATTGTAGATGACGCTACTTGATGTCGGAACAAATGAATCTCTGAGAAGATCTATACATTGGCGAAAGTTAATTGTAATCATCACTATTGCTCATCGCACAGAACACAATAATTTTAATCATACCTACCACTTCAAATATGAAGATAAGCCAAATATAATTTGTCTATAATAATAATAATTAAGAAATCCTATCGACTATTGATTACAAGTAGAGGTGCAAGCCGAAGGGTTCAACAGCGGCGGCGGCGGCGGC
>OENM01000281.1:0-13207 GCA_900239745.1 Rotaria magnacalcarata | reverse complement strand
CGGCGGCGGCGGCTCAGCCGTACGGCTTACACCTCTAATTACAAGGAGTCAAGCAATTGACACATGAATCGTGACATAAATACAAAGAAAAGAGAAAAAAATCCATGTAATGAAAAAGATGCGTAAAATTTTCCTTTCATTAAAACGTATACATTTCAATCGAGCCACAACTGCGATGACCTACTATTAAATACATTGAGAACTTTCATTTTTTAAATTTTAAAGCTCATGCAATCAGGCACTCATAATATTTTATGCTCTTTTCTTGGCTTCGAGATATATTCAGAAGCAAGCACGTAATCGAGCCGAATATAATCATGAATGAGATGACGTTTTTTTTTTCTGTTTTCAGTCAATATTCATCGTCAAAAAGGCACTTGAGAAAAATAAATTAAAAAAGATAAAATAAAATTTTTCGATAATAAAAATGCAGTAAAAAAGAGGCTACTTCTGAGGATTCAAAATAATTGATCGACAGTGAAATTGATTCGCAAAAGTAAAAAAAATATAAATAATCTGTTTCTCTCTCTCTTCTTATGCATATAGTTATACGTATGTCGCATTCAATTTTTTTCCACATTTTTGTCACAGTTTGAAGCAGAAATCTACTAATGAATCAACCGAGAATTATAAGGAAAAGCTATGTGGCTCGTGTCACACATGTACCACGACGACCTAGTAGTAAAATAAAGGTAATACCGTTATTCCTTCGTATAAAGTTCACTATTTTAGTACATAGATATCACCGCTCGATAGTACAATACAGCACCGTTCTATAGAAAGTACCAATGAAATTATTGACAGTAGTGCTCCGTCAGTAGCATCAAAATATGTGTTAAGAAAACCATCATCCATCGAATACAGTGACAACAATAGTGACACAAGAAACGCTAAAAAACTGTCATCTGATGACACGCACGATTTTACACCAATCTCAGTTGCCAAAAGAAGTGATTTGATACAGCCAAAATCAAATCTCGCACATCGTTTCACCAATTGGTATACGTAAGTTAAGAACAGACGGAAAAATATTGCTTTTAGTATCATACAAGATCTTTCGATGAAGATCCTAAAGATTTAAAATGAAAAAGAAAATCAGCAGAGGAGTCGCTTTTATTTCAGATAAATTCGATATTGTATTGAGAAATTACATGTGTTTCTTTAAATGTTGTGCCCGATCGTACACATAGAAAATATTGTTTCAAACATCATCGCATGATATTTTGTTTTATTTAGTCGATTGACATACAAACAAAAAATATTTTTCACAGTAATTTGCGCAGTTCTCATAACTTCAGTTCTTGTAGTTACTATTATTCCACCTGTCTATATGTTCGTCATTCTTAAAATCTCATCGCAATGTAAGCTAATTATTGAAACATAAAACATGAACATTATAGGACATTTTTTTAATATTTCGTTTGTAGCCTCATTTACTAACCACACAGTTTCGAGTTGTTCCAGTTCAACATGCATTGGACAAGAAACTCCGTATCGTTCATCACAAGTTACGGCTCTCTATACATTTGATGGAAATACCAATGATCAAAGTGGTTATCTATCTGGAACGGCATCCGGTTCACCTTCATTCGTATATAGTTCTTACGTAGGTCAAGCAATATTTCTAACTTCGAGTTCACAACAATACGTTCAAATTCCAAATATAAATTTCTTTGAAAAAAGCTTTACATTACAAACATGGATCAACACAGGAAGTCTCTCGATGACAAATGACTACGGTTTATTTAGTCAGTGTGACTCAAGTTCGATCTGTTTGTCATTCAATTTCCGAAATGGACGTCTTGTACTTTCATTTGATTCTATGAATGCTAATAACAGTACATTAACTGGTTCGACTTTAATTAGTGATAGTGACTGGGTTCATGTGACAGCTGTTTACGATGCAGTTCTATTTCAACAACAGATCTATGTGGATGGTGTCATTGATGCTGTATCGTACGGTATTATCAGTGCTTTTCAAGGAGATTCAACTAGTGCAACAACAACGATTGGAAGAGGTTCATCATATTCTTATGGAACTACATATTATAATGGGTAAGAAGTAATAAACTTCATAAAATATTGAAACTGTTTCTTTTTCTATGTGTAGAAAGATCGATCATTTTACCATATCGTCAGGTGTTGCCCGAAGTGCATATCAAATATATAATGATGCATCATTAGTCGTACATTATCCATTTGATACAAACGGCACATATAATGATTATAGTGTTTATCTATGTAATGGTTTGTCATCGGGGGCTTCCGCGATATCATCAGGCCGTGTTAATCAAGCGATTTCATTTATATCAAGTACAAGTTATTTTCAATCACAATGTTTTCCAAGAATGCGCGGTGCCTACCCATCGTTTTCGTTTTCACTCTGGATTTATCCAACATCGACCACAACGGGCTCAATAGTACACATCTCTAGTAATTCAGACGGCAGTGGAAGTTGTTATGATCTCCTAGTTCTCACTAGTGCTGGAGCTTTAGTGTTTCAATGGATGGGAACTTCTGGCAATGTTAGTAATGCTCGAGGCCCTGCGATAACAGCTAATACATGGACTCATGTGAGTACGGTGTACGGTCAAAAAAGTGGCGTGCGTCTCTTTATTAATGGACAATTTCGTACTTCATCAAGTAATACGGGAAGTCTCAATTTACAGAACACTAATACCCCATTGTATATCACATTGGGTAATACGAATCCATTAGGACCAGCCGCATCATTGAACTGTTCAAGTGGTACAGTATCGATTTCATCAGGATCTTTTTCAGGTTATATTGATGAATTTCGAATGTACAATCGAGAATTAGACAATCAAGAAATTTGTGTACTGGCCAATCCATGAATTTTAAAATAACAATAGACGGTTTGAATAATGAAAAGATAACAGATGAATTATAAAATAATTTGACTTTTTTTGATTCTTCAGCAATTTTAGTTTTATTTTTAAATGTAAAAAAAAAGAAGATTGAGTGCTGCCATTTTTTCTCTTACTCGAATAAACTCTTTCGGTAAACAAAGGCTCAATCAATTAATCACAATACACGTATTGTCGGTAGACACTATAAATATGATAACTGACTCGGTGCTGATTTATTATTGAAGAATTGATTGCATATTACTTCTGTTCTGTAAATACAAAACTCAATCAATAATTTATCATGCTGAAAAAAATCAATTGATTTTAATAGATTAAAGAAGTTGACATTTGCTTTCAAGTATATGCTTATTTTGAAGGAAAACTTGTAAACTCTTGGGCAAAACTTCAGCAATTTGATAATGAATGTTATCTATTTATGGAGCGACCAGAGACCGAAACGAATGACAAAAATTTCATTCGGTCCGATTCGTCTTTTCCGGACCTGAATTCGGATTCGATTCTGCTCTTCTGGTGTCTCAAACTTTTCATACCATTAGGTTCCGGTTTTCAAGACCGGGATTCGGATTCGTTTCGGTTTTCCCGATCACCCAAAATTTTAATTCGATTCGACTCGGCTGGAAAAATGAAAAAATCAAGTCGATTCGATTCGATTTCATTTTTTCAGCCAAATCGAATTGAATTAAACTTTTGAGTGACCGGGAAAGCCGAATCAAATCCGAATCCCGGTCTTGAAAACCGGAACCTAATGGTATGAAAAGTTTGAGACACCAGAAGAGCGGAGTCGAATCCGAATCCAGGTCCGGAAAAGACGAATCGGACCGAATGATATTTTTGTCATTCGTTTCGGTCTCTGGGAGTGACAGATCTTTATTATATATCTGTTTTATGAAACTTCGAGTAGATCATACAGTGTTAGACGTTGAAGATCAGCTAGACAAATTTATTTTCAATTTTCAGAGGGTGACCGGACAGATGGTCGCGGGACAAAAACTCACGGACAGAACGTTGCAATATCTCTCAGCGTTTAAAATTGCTAATTCGGAAATGAATTCGAAGAATCTACACTATGAACTTTGATATTATAGTTTCTATAGTAGTACCCAGAAAGCTCCCAGTAAAGGTATCCATATGACTATACGTAAAGATATAGGGTGCGAGTGTGAGTGCTGGTGTAGATGATGCTCAAGTTGTTGCTCACATGTAGCTATCACGTCTTGGGTCCAAAAGGTGGTTTTCCGTTCAGACTTAAGTTCTGGGTGATATCAGGAGTGCACGATATCTGTAGTCGTATCATTGATTCGGAATACGGATTGCTTGCTGACTTATGAATCTTTTATATCTTTACGCATAGTCATATGGATACTCTTACTGGGAGCGTTCTGGGCATTGCGATAGAAACTATAATATCAAAGTTCATAGTGTAGATTCTTCGAATTGATTTCTGGATTAGCAATTTTAAACGCTGAGAGATATTGCAACCTTTTTGTCTTGCGACTATTTATCCTTGCAACGTTTTGTCTCACGATCATCTGTCCTAGCGCCATCTTCGAACGTTGACGGTAGTGGAACTTGTTATGATCATCTTGTTTTTACAAGTAACGGAGAATTAGTATTTCAATGGATATTATCACCAACAAGTGTTAGTAGTGCCCAAGATCATATAATACCAGCAAATACATGGAAACATGTAGCTATTGTGTATAGTAGAATAAACGGTATGCGTCTTCTCATCAATGGGCGATTCAGTACTGCATCATCGAACTTGAGAGTCATTAATTTAGACGACGATACTTCTCCGTTATATATTACACTAGGTAATATGAGTCTATCGGGACTAGCCGCTACGTTTATCTGTCCTAACGGCACTATATCAATTTCACCGGTTCGATTGATGAATTTGGATTGTACAATCGAGAATTAGACAGTCAAGAACCTTGCATCTTATCCAATCCATAGATTTTTATGAAGATTGAGTGTGCAATTCAATGCTCCCATGGAGTCCATTATCTACAATAGAATCACTGATAGTCTAATGAATAACTTCAGTAATATTTTGCAAAAACATCGGTTGTTCTCTTCTATTTGTTTGTTTCTTTTTGTAAAATATTTCAATGAAAGTTGCATTTTTTCTCATAATATTATACTACGCTTCACAATCTCTTTTTGAAAACAATTCGGAAGAACGCAGAAAGACATCTGTTTGAAAGACTTCACTAAGTTAAGCGCGTGTACGCTATTTCTTTGGTTTCGAAAGTAATTCAAAACAGTCATAGAAACAGTCTCTGTTGAATTTCGAAAAAAAACAATCATTCAACATATTTTCATTATCTTAGTTTTAATTACTGCAAGTTCTAAAAAAAATATCATGATAAAATAAGTACAAAAAATCTATGAAACTAATTCAATGTCTAGAAAAAATCATCAGTATCATTTTCAAAATCAAGGGTTGTATAACGATTTGTATTGAATTTTCTTTTAGTGCCTTTCGATGATGATGGATTGTCATTGTTAACAAACATATGATTAGTTCGATCACGAAGTACATTTGGTGATGAAGTCATAGGTGGTTTAAATGTTGAAGAAATACGTTTCGAAATTTGTTGTGATGATGGTGAAGGTGAACGAGATCGTTTACCGTCATGATTACCATTTGTCTAGAAACAGAATTAGAGATATAGATTAGTCAAATTTTTACGTATGATTTCCTCAGACAAAGACAGAAAACTTTAATTGTAATTATGTATGCGATGCGGCCACCGACAAAACGCAACAGAAAATCTAATTTTATTCGCTACGTTAAAACAATTCGCGGAACAGCATGTTTAGGTGAAAGACTACTTTTTATTTCCTATCGTGATATTAAAACAGCGATAAAAGAAAGAATTCATTCAGCTTACTAATTTATCGATTAATCGTAAACATGACTGGATTTGTTCGTCGATATGTTTTACAGAATTCGTAATCATTGATGACAGATTTGGATACTAAAACAAAACGAAATGATTTCATCGAAGGTAGATTATTCAGTAAATCGACAAACTTGTCGAAGGCGAAGAACTGCATCGAAAATAATTTGTAATTGTTCTTTATTCATATATTGAAATTGAAGACGTTTGACCGTATCTAAATAAGATTTTATTATAGTCGATGTACGATTATTAGCTGAATTGTGAATTGATTCGAGAATATTGATAGCTAGACGATAATGAGAATTTTCTTCATTTAATTTGTTCATTGGCAAACTTGGCAAAGACAGTAATTCAATACAAAAAGAACACATTTGTTCGATAAAAATTGACCGATAAGCCATGGTACTATTATCCGATACGAAAGGTAAACAACGAGAAACAAGATCAAATGTTATTTCTTCAATAAGTAAAACATTAGAACTAAAACAACAGATTGGAAGCGTAAGAAATATTTTCAACTTGCAACTTACATCGATAGATGAGTAAAGAAATAAAAGAAAGAAGTTATATCGTCTCGTTGATGTTGATCAATCGGTCGGTAGTCATTAGAAAAACGATAATCAAGTATAATTTTAAGTAAGGAAACTGTTGGTTCAAGACGAGAACTAAGAAATAATTTAATAAGACCAAATACAATCGTATGTTTTATTTCAATATTCTATAAATAAAAGATAAGATTTAAACGATAAAAAAAAAGCAACACCAATCTATTACTCGATCACTAAAAAGGTTTGATAAATATTGTTCTATAAATTGAGATGTTGTCAAATTTAAACTCGTGAAAAAATCAAGACCATGAACAAGAAGAACGTCGATCAAAGTTGATATGGATTGACATTTCAATGAAATATCTTGAATTTTATTCTAAATTATTGTTAATATAAACTCAAAATAATTCAGAACAAATCTTTCTTTTTTTCGAGTTGTTCTACTCGTATAGAAAAATTCTTGTGGTAATCATCGATTCTACCAGAGGCGCCTTTGAAAAGAATAGTTATCAATCAAATGGTATCATATTTTCATCTAATACTAGTAGGAATGAACATCATTTTCAAATTTTCCCCAAACAACACTCCCCAATGATTGACAAATTCTCAGCAAGTAAAGAGTCAAATATTTTTCTGCAGGATCTATGCTAGTTTAACTCGCACTAATAATTATGGGCTACAAGAGTGTTTCATTTACGCCTAGACCTTCTTGTGATTAGTACGTGCTCAAGGATGCGTCATTCTGTTATACTCGGTGAATAATTTATTCGAACAAAACATCTCAGTGTTGAAGTCAATTCATTAGCATCGAGTTTATAAAAACTGATAAATTAAATTTTAACAATTAAATAAATGTGGAAACTTCGGATTTCATCCGAGAGTTATGTGTACTGCAAAAAGTACATGGGACATATGAGTCATTCTAGAATGTCTGAATACCAAAATTATCATGAGAAACTAGGCACTTTGGTTTCTGGATGCAGTTTTTGCGCATTTTGAGACCGTTTTCAGGCGATGTTTTGTTAGAAAGCTACTATTTAGTTCAAAACTAGTATCCTATTCGGAATCAGCGTTAAAAACTGAGTCGATTTATATATGTTGTGGATAATTCTGAGAAAAACTTTTGTTTTTGAAAAATGCCTGTACTCCCCCTCAGGGATGGTCTGATTAAAAATGACATTTTTTTCGATAATTCAGCCATTTCTTGACGGATCCTTCTCATCTTCGAACTCGACCTAGATATTGATAAGACAATTCTGTGCACAAAATTTCAGTTCAATCGAATGTAATTGTAAGAGCTATCGAATAAACGGACGGACGGACGAACACACTGACCGATTCTATAGTGTACTCTTTTTTTTTTTGAGTACGCAAAAAGGTCACCTACGGTAATGTGAAGAATTTTCTTAATAAAATCAATCGCTGCTTGTCGAGAATGGCATACCAACGATCTTAATGTTGACAAAGTATAAGACTGAATATCAATATCTTTATGTGATAAACCTGATCTGATCTAAAAATGTAGTCAATTTAACTTTTATAATTTTCTATTTTTTCACTCACTAATGAATCAAGTAATTGTTTTAAATCCGTATTGTTTAAGTCGGGTTCTTTTTCATGTTCAATAAATAACTTTGACATAATCATACATTGCATAAATGTTAATTCTTCATTATGTTCAGTTTTGCAACGTTGTATTATATCATTTAATGTATAGGTTATCAATTGATATCGTTGATCGGCTGTATCTTTTGATGGATGAATACGATGAACAAGTTCAAGCGCTTGCTCAATTATTGTTTCATATTGTCCGAAATGTACAAGCATACAACGACTTATGGCTTCAACACATTTACGACGATAGATATCAAGCATATCGAATGTTGACAGAATCGATGCATGCTGACAAATAACGAATTCGTCGGTTGAAGATAAAGTTTTATTAACAGAAGATTTAACTAAGCGATAAAAGTACGCAATAAATTCATGAAAATCTGGATGAATATTTGTATTATTATCATCATCATCTTCTCCGTTAATTAATTGACATAAAATACGCCAAATAAATAACTGTTCAGCATAATTCGATACATCGGAAGGTAGAAGACCACCTCTAAAATTGAAAGAAAAGAAAAAAATTTCTAAAATCGCATTAGAACAATTTATCTGAAGATTCTGTTTTTTTTTTCATTTTAAGGAGCGGTCAGTTTTCCTGCTCGCCATGGATATACACTTTCCTATTGATCGAAGCTTAGAATTTCATGCAAAAACTTTCACTGTATTCGATTTGAAATCTCACTCTGATTGTAGATTTAAACTTACTTGCTTGTACCAATGGCTTTTCTTGTATTATTAAGAACAATACGTCGAATATTTTTATCATTAAGAAAATATCGTAAACTTGATTCAATTGTTAAACGGTAATCGGTTTTCTTATTTTCATTCAACGAAGAGATTTTAGATAGTCGAAGAATATCAATAAGTTCAAATCCACTTTGACTAATCCATTGAGTAAAAATAAGACGTGATAAATCACGAGATTTACTCGCCAATTGAAATATAAGGAGTCGTCCATGGAAATCTAATTTATCAAGTGTAAAACCTCGTTCATGATCTAGTAAACTTTCGAAAGCTAATTGTGATAAATCACTATCAGTTTCAATAGTTGAAAGAAGAAAGTTAAGAGAACAAGATGAATATTCAAGTAGTGATACGAGTTGACGTCGGCGATCAACATATGGCAACCATTTTGGTGAATTAATTCGACGAAGAAAAGCTACACACAAAAAGAAGAAGAATTATCTTACTTAAATAATAATTACAAACCATCAATAAATTGAGGATTTTTATGTTGAAACTTAGCAGCTAATGGTATGATTTGATCAAGAACAAGAAATGTTGTTTCATTATTAAGTAATTCTAATAAATATTGTTCGAATTGATCGGGTATATAAGGTGAACGAGATAGATCAATAAATGATTGAAGTTTATTTAAAATCTGAAATGTTGTATGCCGAATTTGACTATCGATTGCAACCATGGTCTACAATGCAACAAATTAGAATTTTAATTAATTCATTTTTCTTCTCTACCTGACTAAATATATCAATAAGAGCATCGAAAACAAGTGATAAATTTGTATTATTTGCGTAATTAATATGTGTTACATGTGTCAATATAATCAAAAAATCTAATATTCGCATATTTTTACTGGTAGGTTGATGAACAAAAATAATTTTAACGCATTCAATGAATGTATCTAACATATCTAATGTTACCTAGAAATAGATAGAAATATTATTCTTTGGTAGAATTCGAAACAAAAACAGCAAAAAATTTACATTTGATAGTGAAAATAATTCGACCATCGATGCGACTTGATCATGTACTTCATGACCTCGTTCAAATGTTAGACGTTCAAAGATTTGAATTATGGGAGATATTTGTTCTTCTTCTTCGATTTCTTGTATTTCTTCGTTAATATCCATCTAGATTATTAAATAACAAAATAAAAATTATTCATATTTAAAATCGAAAGAAAACACAACATGGAATCTAACGAACGAACATATATATAATTCAAAAAGTCGTTCGTTCGAACGAGAGAAAGAAACGCTATCGATAGATGACGTCATTTTCTTACAGAACTGAAACATATTGTATTCTTTTCTTGAAAGGAACGATTGATTCTCGACCAGAAAACTAACTGAACGGTCTTTTAACGAAAATAAAAAAGTAAAATTTTAGTCGCGAATTTCTATTGTTTAACAGATGAGTCTTAACTAAAGCCCAATTGTGATTATCATTCGGATTATTCTGTTAACAGGCATTCGCGTCTACTATTAATCTGATTTATATTCAAAAAAAAAAATAGTTTGTTTGAAACAATATTTTTCTTTTTCATAGAACTACTCCGCACAGCAATGGTCAAAACTCGTTGCTTTCATTACTTTCTATTCCAAGAGAATAAAGTTAACTTCCTCTTTGCAATTATGTTAATTAGTTTATTTTTTCTTTCGATTATTTGCCATATCTGCTTCTAAACAGGCAAACCTATGGGTCCTCGGGAGAAAAGTCTTTCAAATTTATTGATATGTTAACGAAAGGCCCATAAAATGAATCATTTCATCGAAACATTTTAAACGAGATAATTTGGAGAATGTTGTAAGCCCTGAGAGTGAGGTTTTAATTCAAGAAGAATAGTACATTGATCGCCATATTCATCATTTAAGTTCAATTCATCAGTTGCCAATGACTTTTTTTCTTCTGAATTGAATAAAAATCTCAAAGCACGATTCTTAATCTATGATCTTTAATACCTACGCATTCACTTGACGTAAACCTATGCCGATTTATTATCTCCTCTAAGGCACTACAATCTTAATAATGAATCAAAAACTTGTTTCTCATGCAACTAAAAATTGATTAGATATACAATTTTGAATTTTATTTTGATAGTCAAATATTCAATTAATTAATTAAATAACCTTCGAAACAAGTCCTATTCAACAAATCCGAATCTCATTTACTGCAAAGGCATTGAATCTGAGTGCTAATGAGTAATATTTATTCTCCATGGACATATCTACTCACGCTACGATAAATGTCTGACTAGGTATCTGCCCACAGCAACTTGGAGTTGCAGTCGATGTCAATGGTGACAATCTACCAGATATCATCGTTGAAAATTATTCAAGCTTTAGCATCAATGTTCTGTCGCACACAGATAGTGGTACACTTGGCACTCAGTGACAATATGCCACTGGTTACAGTTCATACGATATGGTCACAGACTATGTTAATAACGAGTAGATCAATATTTATTGAAGCAACAACAAAGAATTCTCGTTTGATTAAGTTGTAAATATGCTTGTGAGTATACAAATGCATCAGAGTCCAATACAATCTGATATTAGCACATCCCTAAATGCACTTATCCAAGCTATGCATGGAATCAATCAGAGAAAACATCAAAGAAATATAAGTTACAGTCAAAATTAATGTATGATGAGTATTACTACGACAATGACATTTTTAAGATTTTATTTTCTTTATATAACATTCGATAAAGTCCAAATAGATCAGAAGCATGAATATTTCATTTTAACTGCATCTATCCAGCTCCGGCATGGTCTTTATCAATACTCTAACTTATTAAATTCTATATTAAAATAAATCTTAATTTTCATGAATAAGAGTAGAAATGTTGCACAATAGAAGCCTCGAACGCTCCCAGGTCCAACATTACGACGACCTGATACGATTGTAAACGACCGTAAATGGCAACGTATACTACCGTTTTGCAACGTTTCCGACCGTAAAGCGCCGTAATTTGACGTTTTGGCATGCACCGTATTACGGCTGTCATTTGCCCTGTCGTAAACGGTTACTGGCGGCCGTAATGTGGTCGGATATTTCAGTATCCGACCGTATCCGATCATTTATGGCACGATGCAAAACGACCGTAATACGGTGCATACCAAACGGTCGTAAATTATGGCTAAACGGCCGTGTACGACACAAGTTGATCGACCTGGGCGCTGTTTGATTTGAGAAGAAAATTAGCACATGAGTAGCCCTTTGCCAAAGTAATAAATATGTTACTAAACGTTAATTTTGTATGCAACCTAAAGGTGCTGAAAACAAATAGAACGACGCACAGAGCAAAGTCAAACATATATTGCACAATCGTATAAAACAATTGAATACAAATAAGTATGAAAGTAGATTAAAACCATAATTTCTTTATGCCATTGTGCCGATATTGATGGCACGCTTCGATGATTCTCCTTCCTTCTCTTTCTGTTCTCTTTCCATTGTTCTAATGTATCTCTCTCCTGTCTCTCTTCTATCTCTCTCCTATATATAAGTGCGTTATGTATGAAGTTGTTACACGACTAGAGATGTCAGATGACACAATGCACCATCATGCCGACGGGCATAGGCGACACTCTCTAGTTTTGTCGTTACACTCTGGATACTTGAAGTAGCCTAATAAACATCTTTGCCGAGAGTGGCACAAGCTACTCCAACCCTAGTTGTATCGTTACAGCCATCACATTCAAAAACTGTTATCATCATAGAAGCAATAAGAGCGATTTTCTAGCGCAATTAACCATCGAATATTTTCCGCTTAAGGCTTCATACGAAAGAATAATAAGAAATTTCGTTAATTTACCGATATTTTTGAAGATTGAAGTGTATTAAGAAAAAAAATATCATCAATTAAAAAATTCGAACTATGGCACACTAGTGTCTTCTTGATAGTCAACACTTTGTTTTATGAATAAATAAACTACTTGCAATTCACACATAACTAATGCAAACTGTACAATGCTAAATAACAATACTTATATTTTCTTCTTCTGCTAGTAAACCCCTCCCCATAATAGAAGCCCCTGGGGGCTTCTAAACTATCCATCGTTCAAATTTTCCGGACGGGGCTTCTATTTTGAGGAGGGCTACTAATACGATTTTCGGACATAAATGTTAAAAAATTATAAGTGAGTATTATGTCAATAATTTTGGTTACCTAATTATTATAAGTTCAAATAATCTTACAAAAAATCATGAGATTTTACATGGCATAGATAGAAGATGTTCTTCGATTTCTTCAACTTCGTACATTGTCAATGCAAGAATGATGTTAGGATGAAAATATGAAACAATGACACTTGAGTGATTGCTTCAGCATATATATACTCATTTATTATATGCGTTCATTCGTTTCAATCTGCTTGTGTTATAGGTTTACAAGAAAAGATGCTGACACATACGAAACAGTAATTGGCTTATATCAAATTTTGTACTTTCATTAGAGTAATCAATAGGTTGATCATAAAAATGACAGTTATTTAAG
>OENM01000280.1:72323-105377 GCA_900239745.1 Rotaria magnacalcarata | reverse complement strand
ATCAGCCTTTCCGGAGTTATCGTGTAAACGGCCGGACACACTGACCGATTCTACAGTGTACTCATTTTTTTTTGAGTACACAAAAAAACGGAGTATACTCACCTAATCGGACGGTGTTTTTTCTTCGTCAAAAAAGAAACAATAATCAAACTAAATGAATTTTGTCACCGTTTAGCATTTGAAGAAAAACATGCCAAGCGATACGGTAAAATAATTAACACTATTCCGTAGGACAGCAAGTTGATGAATAAATGATACATGAAAAAGTGTCTCGAACATATCCAGTAGGCAAATAAGCTTTCCGCTGATGCTCTTTGAAAAAATGGTGAACGAACTTGATTCAATTATTATTAAACTTAAGCAGACACTTTGCATCATTGAAGGCTACGCAAGAAAATATACCGTACAATTGAATTACTTATTTGACAATATCGCCATCGGATACTAATAGAACATTTTAAAACTACTTTCTCTATCGATGAAATTCTAATTCTTTGAGTTAAAATTTCAAAACTGTTTTATGATATAGATAGCTATATATTTGGAGTGCATGCTCAAAACGAAAAGAATTTTAAACGATTGATTGATTTCAGTGCTGCAGTAGAACCAGGTGATTCTTTATTTCTTCGAGTCTCAAAATCAAGTGAGCATCTTTAAGATTAAACGCCGTCCCATACTTTACGAGATGTCAAATAAATGCTTATACTGTATCTTAATAAAAATAGAGTTACACAAAATTATTTCGTCTCAAGATAGTTGTAATGAGTAATTACATATAATTATATAGTAGAAAGAAGACTACTATGAAGGTTCATTCTTCGTAATAAGATCTAACATCAAGGTTTTTAAATATAGTATAGAATATTAAGTTAGCAGGAAACAAAAATTAAATCTTACTTTATTTTAGTTTAAATTATAGTGACGTAACAAAATTGTTATCATGAACGTTTCTCTATAAGCTCAATATTTATATATATATAATGGTAAGAGACGTTAAAATTATCTTAGATATAAATTGTGTAGGAGAGGAAAAGCTTATTCGCAATAGTATCTTATTCCTAATTTAAAAATTTATATCCCGTAGTGAATATTTTTAACTCACGTCAGTGCTCTATTGAAGTACTTCTGACGTTCTAGTATATGATCCATCTTGATATATTTTTGTGACCAATCTAAATTGATTTATTGTTCTTCAAGAGAGAGAAATTATAGTTTTTGAAATTATTAGTGGTGAACTCATCCATATTGAATCAGTTTACGTTTTTTTGCTTGCCTTTCATTTATCCATGTTCTACGTTTTCATGTTATTCTGTACAAATGAAACTAGCACGAATTGATATGAAAGAGAGAGAGAGAGAGAGCGAACCAATTTCATGAAAGTAATCATTTTTTTATTGACGTTACTACTAATATAATTAATCATGATACTCGAGTATAGCCGCAAGTTGCTCTGATATACGTAGAAGATGATTTAAGGTACTATTAGTCATGTATCTGTTATGGACTCTTGCAAATACTGTCTGAAGTACACGGAAACTCATGAAATGCAACCTACTCGTAAAACGGAAAACCTTAGCGATCGCTGACTGTCATATTAATTAATAAAAGATTATGCCAATCAAGATATCGAACGTAGAAGTTCATCCTCGATGAATGTACTGCTGTAATGCAATTTGAGAAGTGTGCCGTTCAACGCTGGAACCGGTCCGGAAAATCACCGGTTGAAATTTTAAAATAACTATCTTCATTTAGCTTTATTTTTGTTAAAAAAATGTTTTATGAATTTTTCTATGAAGTAGATATAATGAAATTGTGCTATCAATATGTATATGCATAGAAAGTCTTATGAAACTGTTGATGATGCAAAATTTTGTGTAGTTCAGAAGGAATATTTGATTGTCATCATAAACACAAGTAATACATCTCATTTTCTTTCACAGTAAAGAGAAAGCAACGAAAGTGCGACAGCAGATCAATTTGGCTGGTCGATGCACTCTAGTTTATCGACAGTGTTATATTTTTATCATAAGTAGTTGCAAAAAGATGATTTGATAATAAAATTTGACACGTCTATCTTTTCTTTTCTACATATTTGTTGATAGCTTTAATCATATTTCATCAAGAATGTAAATTCTCTAAAGTATATTTTCAAAATACTTTTCCTTAGAAGCTTGATCAGAAAATTTAGAGTATTCAGCTATCAGCATTTATAATGTGAGGAGCTGAGTCATAAGATTTGAATAGACCTATTTAACCATTAACTAATTGATATCATTGCTGGAACTCAGTCTATCAGTTTTTTACCGTATTTTGGCTATCTGAAACAATTTTCAAGGAATTAAGTCCATCAGTTGTTGTCCGATTTGCTGGAATTTCACCGGTTCGAGAGTAATTTATGTCCGGTCGGCTTACCGGTTCCAGCTCTGGTGCCGTTGTCGTTATCGTTCTGATGTTTTTTTCTTTTTATGAATTCCACTGAAAATAAAAACGATATAACTATTTCTTCACATTTGACTATCTACGTGTGGACTTTTGTTTTTATTAAAAAGTGAAAAATTATTAAAGCAAACACATTTGAGAAAGCTTTTTAGTAAGTGCCATGATAATTATCGTCGTTATTCTATAATAGCAAAAAATAAATAAACGTAAATTCTTGTTTTCAATTTAAAAAAAGAAAATCTTACAATCTAACTTCGCTTTTTTATTCGCCGCATTGATAAAATGATAAAGAATAATCAACGTAAACGCCATAATATTTAGTAAATTAACAATAAGAACTAATTGTGTATCAGTAATCATTGGGTTTTTTCGATCTAAAATAAGAATAAATATAGATTTTTATTTTTATTTTAACGAAAAGGCAAAGCTAATTTAAGTGTAATAAAAATAATTAATATAACGATAAGAAAAGCACAAATTAAAATTAATATTAAAATCCATTTTATATGTTTCGAACGTTTTTTAACTTGTACAGTTGTTTTAACATTTTCAGTCGCTTCCTCGATCATATCGTCTGTGCTTGTTAATGCTTCTTCAATATTACTAACCATTCTACCTTGTTCATATACAATACGATGTATATCATGAAATGTTTCATGTATATCAACTATATCTTTTTCAAGACCACCAATAAACGTAGTATGTTTTTCAATACCATTTAATTCCAATGTTGCTTCATTGGCATTGCCATTAATTAATTTGGCTAGTTGTTCTTGTTGTTCATCATTCAATTGTTCAATGTCATTTTGTTTATAATCATAAGCTAAATTATTATGAGCATCTTGTTGCATAGCTTCAAATTTCATACGAGTTTTTTGAAGATATATTTTTAATGAACTTAAACGTTTTATTGCCGTTACTGAATATGGACTTTGATCTAATTGTAATATTGATGAATAAAGAAATTTTATATCTGATGCAATTTCAGCTGATTGTTTAAAATATAATTGTGTATTATTTACTGATAAGTTTCGAGAGATTTTTTCTATTGTTTGTAGGTTTTTGGCTAGATCATGTAAACGTCGTTCACAGCCATTTAAATGACGTTGAAAATCAACTTTAGTATGAATAATATCAATCGTCATTTCAGTTTCTTTATATTTTTTTTTTCTACCACAAAAATGATGCCAATGGTGTTAAAGAAAAAAAAACAAAGCAAAAGAAGACTGACAGTGTAGCGTGTAGGTATGTAAAATGCCAACATTTCGTTTTTTTCTCTCTTCGTTTTCTTGTCTATCATACAATTATTTGTAGGTCTCAATTCTATTTCATTCTCAGTTTCAAGGTAATGATGCAATGAATCATTTAGAAATTGCGGAAAGAAAAACAAAAAATAAATTCGTATTTCGCTTATAGAGAAATTATCAACTATGAATTTTTATACAGCTCGTTGAATACCAATGGATTTCAGTTATGCAAAATTTATATGAGTCATAGAAACATGGCACTAAAAATAGTTGACTTTGATAGCGTCAATTTATTCTTTTTATCTTTACATTTCAAAGATCATTAAAACAATGTTATCTAAACGAGCTAGAGTAAACCGTAAGAAAATGATATTTCCAATGAAGAATTTTAGAAAATAAATAGTCACTATTAATAGAATATTTGCAGCAGACTAGTTATCACTGAATGTATTGACTTAAACCATTTGAATAGGAAGCTATTCATTCTATTGTTAGATGTGCTGCATAGAGAAATGTTACGTGCAGTTTTTGATTACATGTTTATTAGTACAAAACACACACACACACTTGTTAATATAAAGAAATAGATTTTTTTTATGAATCGAAGAAATCATTTATATCTAATGTACTATTTGCGCTTTGTTGAGAATTTGCCATTATTTGATTATTATTATCTATTGGTATGTTAAGTAATGTTTGATTCAATAATTCACTTGTAAGTGTTTTTGACGATGAATGATTATCTTTATTTACATTTGCACAATCTGTTATTATTGAACGAATCTAAAAGAGAAATTACATAAATTAAATAAAAGTCAATATATTAATTTATTTACCATAGTTTCAAATGACAATGTCATTAATTTTGCAAGGCGTTCATCATTACATGCAATGCCCAACCGTTTAAGATGATGTTGAATCAGAGAGATACGAAAACATGGTTCATATTTTGACATTCGACTACATAACTGTTCAATGTCTTCAACAGTTACTAGGTCCTCTTCGTCATTTGCAGATACAGTTGGCACCCGAGAAGCCATTTAAAATTTGAAGAAATGAAGTTTAAAAAAACAGAAAAAGAAAGCACGCAATGTGTATCAGCCATGTGTGCATTGGCAGCATGCTTGTTCAATCGGATGCAGAGATCGATATGATGTCGCTAGTATACGAGAAAATGTGAATTATTTGGGTATCAGTTTTACAAGAACAATAATTGTAAGATAACATGATAAGGTAAACGATTCTTTTACTCCTTTCTTTCAGCTGTTCAACATCAGCATGACTGGCAGTAGGCATAGCTTTTACTCAGTTTTACTAGATTCAATACTTGATTGTATGTTTCACTAAACACAAGAGAAGGGCGTGCGGTTGTGCACTCAAATACTTTTAGTTAATATCACACCCGCACCCTTATTTATTTAGTTTTATTTTTTAGATTATTGGATTTTATTTTGAGGAATAAAATATGAATGAACAATGTAACACTTATTTTAAACCGTCAAAAAAGACGAGATTGAGACGATAAAGGCCAAAAATAGAGTCCTTTTATCACTCGACTTTTGTTATCGGAAACGGTCTTAAACGATATCGTTAACATTTCGAGGAAAAACGGCTCGCAATCAGACCTGACGGAAAACTGGGGAAAACGACGGTCATTTTTCATCGTTTAGGGCATTAATTACGCCGTTTCTTGACCGTTTCAGGCAGTTTAATGCCATCTTACAGGCGTTCTAACTGGTGGATCTGGGGTACACTAAATTAGAAATATTTATCTCTGGTTAAAGAAAGTTTGGTTCCTTACGTCAATTATATATTTCCATTTTTATTTCGTGTGATTTTCCTTTTTCTTTCTACTTTCATTTTCTAACTTTCAAAGCCTTCTTTGTGCAAGAAATTGTAATACAGAGCCCTGAAGAGTGTTACTATTAATCAAATAAATAACATGAAACACGTCGGTGAATTAAACTCAGCATTCATTTTTATTCTATTCAATCGCATCATTTATTTTAAATTTCATGAATCGACTAAGATTGATTTGTATTTGTGACAAAAATATAAGTTGATCTATTCGTTTTCCATTTACCCTCACCCTCAACTACTCAACAGCGAACACCTGTAAAAACATTTAAAAATACTTATTGTAACGATAAAGATGATCCTTGCTAGTTGATGTATTAGGACAAGCTGGATAGAGGTGTAGTAGCTTACAGCCACTCTCGGTAATGATGTTTATTCGTTTATTCACATATCCAGAGTGTAACCACTTCATACATAACACACGTATATATAGGAGAGAGATAGAAGGGAGACAGGAGAGATATATTAGAACCATGAAAAGAGAACAGAAGGAGGAGGAATGAGAATCATCGAAGCGTGCCATCAATATCGACATACACACGACCCGGAGATGGCGTAGTGGTTCTATGCATCTGATTATTATTAATCAGACATGAGAAGGCTCGATCCATTCCCCCAGCACGGTGTCTTCGATGTCAAGATATACGGTATCGGAAGAATAAACAAAGGAAGAACAGAACGTCCACATAGGTTTATACATATATGTATATATATGTAATTGTATATTCTTTAAATATGCGTACGTGTGCATAATTTTTGGTATATTTTGAAACAAGCGCATAAATACTCGATAGTTGTATTTAATGGGCACATTATTTAACGAAAAACAACTCAACCACGATTTGTTGGAATGCTTCAAAGCTTATATCTTGTTTGGTATGATGATCGCACGGATCAAGTTAGCGGCCAGTGGTCTCAAGATGCCGTAACAAAATTGAAGGAAGTAGTGTGTGAAGTACATAGATTCACGAATATGAAGGGATTTGTTGACCACATTACTGGTGTTGAAAAGGAGAAAGTGCTGGCGATTTGTTCTAGTGACTCTGTACAATCTATTGTTTCCTCTCTTTGAGACATGTCCCGAGTTATGTCAATTTATATTCTTCGAGGGAAAAGACTGGACGATGAAGAATCCCAGGTCGAACATTACGACGACCTGATACGATCGTAAACGGCCGTAAACGACCGTAAATGGCAACGTATACTACCGTTTTGTAACGTTTCCGACCGTAAAGCGCCGTAATTTGACGTTTTGGCATGCACCGTATTACGGCCGTCATTTGCCCTGTCGTAAACGGTTACTAACGACCGTAATGTGGTCGGATATTTCAGTATCCGACCGTATCCGATCGTTTATGGCACAATGCAAAACGACCGTAATACGGTGCATACCATACGGTAGTAAATTATGGCTAAACGGCCGTGTACGACACAAGTTGATCGACCTGGGATGGGTTAAAAAACAGTCTAAAGTAAAAGGTATTTATGAAGATATGGCATCTATTTGTGAAGAACTTCAAGACTTTACCAGAAAATATAATCAGAATTCGATTTCCATCGGAGTCTTGAATAAAAACGATGCCGCTTTCAAGGATAAAAGTCTCAACCATTTGGACCCAGCTTTCATGTATACGCAAATACTAAAGGAAATCATTTCGGCACTAGTGTTCGACGAAAAAGACTTGAAAGAATATATCCGCTATTATAACGAAAAGCACAAGGGATCTGGTGGTATTCCAAATGGCATAATAGGATTTGAGCAAAAATACGAGAACAAAACGCAATCTGCTGGCATACAAAAGAACCCTTCCTTTACAGTGCGATTAACGAAGCATTACGTAGGATGAAAACTGAATCAAAAGATTGCGTGTTCGAGTCACGTCGGGGTCATCCCAAAATTTTTTTCCTCAAATATTCTTTTATTGTAAAACCAAAATAATTCAAATAGCACTCTAAAGATAGACTCCGTGGCGCAACGGTAGCGCGTCTGACTCCAGATCAGAAGGTTGCGTGTTCAAGTCACGTCGGGGTCAGTTTGTGATTCTTTTTTGTCTCAAATATTCATTTAGATTCGAAGGATACAAGGTGTCAAAACAGTACAAAGCAAGACTCCGTGGCGCAATGGTTGGCGCGTCTGATTCCGATGCTATCATCAAATGAGCTTTCTTTATTCACGATCTTCATGAACATATTAGTTGTCTTCAAAGAAAGAACTGGACAGCGAATGGCAACTTAAAACCATTTGAATTGCATCGGGTACAGTCATTGCATCGACAGCAGTTTGATCTTATGGAAAACAGTATCGATGGGTTGTTAAGGTTCAATTGCTTATTCTCAACTTCTTATGATAAGGATGTAGCTCTCATGTTCGCCAATGCTTGTGAAGTGAATTCTGATACTATTAAAGTTGTTTTCAAAATGACCATTGACCCGACACTCGAGTCCACACCGTATGTTGAAACTCAAAAGATCTGTGCTCACGAAGCAGAAGAAGAAATACTTTTTTCCATGCATTCTATTT
Source organism: Rotaria magnacalcarata (assembly GCA_900239745.1). NCBI lineage: Eukaryota > Metazoa > Rotifera > Eurotatoria > Philodinida > Philodinidae > Rotaria > Rotaria magnacalcarata. The sequence continues at coordinate 97,313 of OENM01000280.1, read as the reverse complement.
GTCGCATAAATTATTGTCAGCCAATGAAGTGTAGCGACGATGTATGGGAAATAAGTCTGATACTTACCAGTGACAATGATCCAGAATTGCAAGCAATTACTGGTGCCATAAGAGATCAAGTAAATGATGTGCCTGGATGGCATTGTGTTGCTAGTTTGTTTCTAATATTAGGAAAATTTAAAGAAGTGCACGAAATATATGACAATCTTCTGCAACTGCAACAGACGAATGATATCGGGGAAATAACGAATTTACTTCAATTCCACGGTATTGCCAAGTTGGGAGAGGGAAATCCTGATGATTCAATAAAGCTTCTCAAAGAAGCCATTAAACGGGGTCAGCCTGATCTGCCTGTTACTCAGGCTATTTTAGATTCTGTATACGTAAATATGGGTATGTCTTATTTCCAAAAAGTTGGCTATCCAAAAGCTATTTCGTTTTATGAGAAAGCATTGAAAAGTAAAATAGAGTCTCTTCCTAATAGTCGTCATTTTGTCGGTAAATTGTACAACAATATCAGCGTCGTGTATTGCACTATGGGGCAACAAACAAAGGCTGACTCGATTTTTAAAAAGGCAGAGGAACGTTTAGGATTTCTTCCTGATAAACATTATGAGTTAACTGCAATTCAAGCTAACGTTGGTAATATGTCTTTTGATTAGGGCAAGCCCTACGAAACAATTTCACTTTACGAAAAATCGATTGAAAGTGCAAAAAAATTTCTTTCTGAAAATCATTCAGACTTTATTATGTATTATAACAATATTGGATTACTGTATGAAAGCATTGGAGACTATCAAAATGCATTATCGTTTACAAAAGAAGCACTTCATATAGTTGAAACTACTTTGCCTGTATATTATCCTGATATAGCTTGCTCTTACAACAGCATAGGTAAAGTGTATTCCTCTTTGGATCAACACCAATTAGCACTTTGTTATCATGAAAAAGCATTAGAATGTCATGAAAAGTCTAATAGTTCAAATCAACTTCATTTGGCGGTCTGTTTCAATCACATTGGAAGTGCACATATAGAAATAGGAGAATTTTCCAAAGCATTATCATTTTTGAATAAAGCACTTGAAATTAAGCAAAAATTCCTTCCTGAAAATCATTCTAATTTGCCTGAAATGTACACCAACGTTGGCTTGGTGTATTTTTATATGCACGAGTACCAACAAGCAAATTCCTTTTATGAAAAAGCGATAGAAATTCAACAGAAATCTCATTTTGAAAACCATCCTGCTCTGGCTACAACTTATAATAGCATTGGATGTAGTTATCGCACAATGAAAGACTACCCAAAGGCACTTTCGTATTTTGAAAAAATGCTTGAAATTCAAAAAAGTTCGCTTAAGTCGGATCATCCTAATTTTGTCACTTCTTACAGTAACATCGCTCTCTTGTACTCCAAAATGGACGATTATTCAAATGCAATTTCGCATTGTGAAAAAGAAAATGATATTCTTAAAAATTCTCTCCCTCCAAATTGTTTTCAAATGGCTATTTTTTACTACAATTACAGTTTGGTATATCTCGAAAAAAAGGATTACTCACAAGCAATGTCATTATCTAAAGAGGCTCTTGATAATCTACAAAAAACTGGAAATGAAAGTCAACTTTTGAATACCCTGATTCATAATACTCTGGCACATATATATTTGGAACTTGTTGACTATCCGAACGCAGTCTCCTGTCTTAAAAGGTACGTGAATTTCAACAAAAATCTCTCTCTGGAAATCATCTTAATTTGGCTGCAACTTACAACAACATTGGACGTGCATATAGCAAGATGAATAATGATTTAAAAGCAATTTCATTTTGTGAAAAGCACGTGAAATTCTACAAAAATATCATCCTTCAAATCATCCTGATTTGGCAATCATATACAGAAACATCGGAAGTATATATTGTAAAATCGGTGAATTTTCAAAAGCACTTCCATTCGTTGAAGATGGGTTAAATATCGCACAATGGGACTCGAACAAAAATGATACGAGCATAATGTCGCTTACGAAAGAATTGATAGAAATGAAAGAAAAAAATAAGGATGGAACTGAAGTAGAAGGTAGTTTTAATGGGAAGAAACATTTTGCGCGCTTCAATTAACAATATAAAACACTTGTTCACAATAGAGTTCCCTTCCTTTTTCTATTGATTCAAATTGAGGGTGGGGATGTGCACACAGAATTATAACGTTGTGCCACGACAACGGTTGTTTCTATGTTGGCGGGACTTCATCAGGTGGTATTGTTAATATTATATCGATATACAGTGAATGTAATTCTTAAATTACTGATGAAAACACTCGAATTACATATTCATAGATATAATAAATAAATTTTAAAACATCACGTTCACATTAAAATTTTGAAAAACAGAATTAACTTTAATCTATTATTTAAACGACTGTAGACGTCCATATACGTATATTGCACCGTAGAAAATTTTGAAAAAATTATCAAACGGTTATTTTATGGGAAGTCAACCAAAAAGTAAAACAAAGTATTCCAAAATTTTCGTATTCTATCCAGTTTTTTAAAGATTGTTTTGCTGATCATTTTAGTAAAAAATTTTTGTAAAATTCATGTGCGAAAATCATGAAAACCGTTTTTTAAGAAAACATTCGAGATTGTTTTTTCTATATTTTTGTCCAGCGTGATTATTTCTAAACTATTTTTAAAAACAAATTATATCAAAATGTTCAACTCAATTTACTCAACAAACCGGAATACATTTCACATTCCTGAAACTGCTTTTCAATGACATGTTTCAGTAAATGAGTTGAAAATATAGACGCCTTTATCTCAAAATGGCTACATTCTACTGAAATCACAAATATAGGATTTTGTAGAGCAAAGAGTGAGCGTGTGGGTGTAGATTTGGGTGCAGTGGGTGTACCCTGGACACTTATAGGCAACCACACCCACACATCCTCTATGCATGTAATCGTCATTGTATTCTGTCAATATTACTCAAATCGACCATAGTTAGTTCAATCTTTCGCCATTTAAAAACTTCTATTAGTTAACTTATTACTTCTCCAATATTTATGAGTTATACCAATTAAATACATGATTAATAGCTACAGATAATGTTTCCTGTTGTGATGAAAAATTAAATTTTTCCTTCTGCCTTCATTTACTTGAACAAAAATAATTTACATTTATAATCCAAAAATAACTGAATTGATGAAATCTTTGTGATTTTGCCAGAAAGAGAACAAGAAACAATGCGAGAGACAAGAAGTTTGATATAATATCACTTAAGTTGTCATACCCAGGAGAATGATTCCGATAGTGGGATCCTATCGGATTCGTGTCAAAATCTTATCGAATATAGTACTTATAGATTTCATTAAACCGACGAAATCCTATCGGCATCCGGGTGTGGAACCTACAATCGGAATCCTAGTGTTGGAATCTGATAGGTTCCAGTGTCCGAATTTAACGGAATCCATCATAAGCATTCGACCCATCTGTTCTGTTGGCACCATATGCTTATTCATTGGTCATTAAGAAAATGCTTTTTTTCCGTCGGATCCGTTAGTAGGTTCGTGACCAGAAATCTGATCAGATTTTGTCGGCTTGTCGGATCCCATGAGATCCGATAGGATTCACTGTCGGATTCATTGACCTGGGAAGTCATGACCAGCAAGAGATCTTATCAATTTAAATTCGAACAATGCTATTGGTGTAATTTATTTATCGCTATGAAAACAGGAAAGAAACAAAGTCATGCACCATAGAAAATGATCATATTTCACTATTTACTTTCATTTCCCACGTCTATTTCATTGAATTTTTTAAGTTTCTAATAAGTGAATAAATATTGAAGCGTTCTAATGAAAATTATTTTAATTTTAACATAATACGAAAATGTTCAATCTTATACGATCATTATCAACCTAAATATCTGGACTGTTAATCAAAAGATATTATAACATACGGCAAACAAACAAGCAACGAAGAAAAATTCAGCCATGTGATTCAGTAAACCTATAACATCATAACCAATAGCATCACTAACTTAGATTTTATTCTAAATATCTGTTTGTTAAAAGTCCTTGCTTTTCGGTTGAAAATGTTGGTATCAGATCGAATATTTCGTTATTATATTAAAATTTAAAACATTTTTAATTAGAAATCATATTTTTGATAATAGGAAAATTTCAGAATTATTTTATTTCATGGAGTACTTTTAGAGATTAGCAGTAAAATCGGAGACAAGGATGAATACACTTCCACCTTAATCACATTTGCATTTCAAGCGCAAGAATCCACCGCAATGTCCACCTGATCTTCCTTGACGACAACACTTTCTACGGCATGCACTCCAATCAGCAGGACATCGAATTCCCAAAAACGAACCATCAATGCCACATCTCACATCTGTTAGGTCGTTAGTGCAGATGCAGTTTGAAAAGCCATTAAATGTAGGCTTATAATGCATTTCACCGCGTAGCGATCCACCGTTGTTACCACTGATACCAATTGAAATACCTCCCTGACAAGATCCAGTTATGTAACCCCGATGGCAACACCATCTATCACAACTTGCTGTTTCTTCGTCCGACGGTCTTCCAGCTGGTTTCCAACATTTAGGATCGCCGAGTGCGCCACAAACTTGTTCAGCTGCTGCTTCAGTTATGTATGGAAGGGCGTTAAATTTGTTCCATCGAGCTTGAAGGGTCGCTGCACGCTATAAAAAAAAGTGAAAAGATAAATCGCAGTCATTCAATTACCTTCAAAACTGTCTTTGAAAAGGCTTTATAAAATACACAAAGACGCAATAAGGAAAATATCAGTTTTGCAATATAACTAAGCTGTTTGAATATTAACTAAGAGCTTATACATGAATTACTCTTGAGAACAATGGTATTGATACTTTCATTTGTGTGTAAAAGGAAATACATACTTGAGGATCTGGATTCCAAGTATAACTCTTAACTACGATTGATTGTACTAGAAAGGAAAAATATGGAGTATTTATGCACAAAAAAAGTTAACTCGATCAAGAGCAATGCTAACTTACTGAGGATTATTACCGAGAGCAACATTTGAAAGCAAAGCATGTCTGACTAGAATGATAAAAATTCGAATGAATTGAATGTACAAAAAATAGTGGACCATATTCATACGCTTTTATTATTTTAATAATAGTTGATGGATGACAAATGGATCTAATTCATTCCCAGCACACAAAGTGTTCTACTTATATAGATACAGACATTACTCTTTTTTCTTACTCCATTTGCCTTTTTCTTATCAAACGGAAGTAATATCAAGGCGATAGTAAACAAGGATTTTTTGAAATCATAAACTGGATTCAATTAACATGGACAGCTCAACTAAAATCATTGTATCAAAAAAGAACTGACATATGTAACTCAATAGTTTGACCTTCACTGACTTTTTATTCACCTATATGATGCAATTTTTAATTGATAGAAAAAAGGAACTGACACCTGTAACTCAATACACTGTTAGTTGTTTTGAAATTCTACTTATTAGAAAATCGACTAAAACGAAGCTGAAGCATTTTCAAACTTTCATTATTCAATCGTGAAATCTTGAAAATTAAGAAAATGCTTGATTTTCTAATTTATGAAAATTCAATTGGATATTTCAAAAAATTCATTTGCCAAAAAAATGGGAAATCAACACTGCCTGTGAAAACAACTCGAAGATCAATTTTGATTTGAGGAGAATAATTTTGTTTAATACAACATGATTTTCATCACTATTTTTCAAATTAATTATATTCTTTTGTAAGACACCCATCTGACATTATTCTTAGTTCGATTATGATAATGTCCAAACGTGAAAACTCTGTGAATTGCTTAATATCCATCATTTTTGTCCATAAGCTTCTAGAAGTGAAGAATGAAATACATTAATGCCCACTTTCCTTTTTAGTGTATCAACAAACTATGAACGTTTGGCCATTTTCATTGACCTATATTATTTGTTTATTTTCTTTAATTTATGTTCATACGTCAAAATTCATTCTCAATATGTTGCAATAATTCAATATTTTCCTCTGTAAGAGACGTAAGACTGATACTTGGGCTCTTCATTTTGATAAATCATTAATGTTTTAAATTGAACGTAGTATACGTATATGTTTTTCTTTTATGTACAAATGCTGATGTTTTTTTTTTCTAGGCATTTACATTATTTATCCTTCGATTAACTTAATCTATTGTCAAATTGTCGTGTAAAACACAGGTAACGAATACATTTTCTTATAATTGCCTCTTTCTCTGTTACTGTTTAGAGGTATCATTTTTTGGGCCTTTTTCACTGAACCATCAAGAAAAAGAAAATATTTACTGAAGGTAATACATTCTATTCATCTTTATATATATTATATTTTGTGTCTTAGAAAAACAACCGCTATTCATATTGGAGCATCCCATATTAAAACGTTATTAGCAATTGAAAAAATTGTTAATTAATCATATGCGTGTTTTTATTAACCATATAAATTATTGTACAATTCTCATCGCTTAATCTTATCATTATTTATTTTAGGAAACAATTAATATCTATCCAACGATACAAATACAAACAGCTACAAATATTAAAAAGGATTCTATTGTGATTGAATACAACACCAATATTAGGACGACTTCTTGAGGATGTGGGTGTGGATGCAATGTGTGTGCCCTGTACTCTTTCTCCTTAAACAAGAATAATTTACATTTATAATCCAAAAATAACTGAATTGATGAAATCTTTGTGATTTTGCCAGAAAGAGAAAAAAATAGCACTTTTAAGTTGTCATACAGATGAAAAACAAATGAAAATCGCAACGAATAACACTACAAGAAATTGTGCTGTTGGAGTTTTGTCTCGTTCGTTTGTTGATAGGCGATTGTATTTTCAATAGTGAGATTGGATGAAGCGTGATAGTGACTGTCAACGAAAAAGCAATACACCTACCTTTCAATAAGTAAAAAACACCAAGAAAAACAAATAGAAGCAGTGACTGGTGTGCAATAACAAAAAATCCTTCGCAATTATCGACCATTGATCAGATGAAAATATCTGTACTCAATATGAGTGAACAAAATAACAATTCAACCGTTCCAAAACCAACAGAGAGTGCTGTCGCAGATGCAGTAACCACATCAGATGCCATGCAACCCAGACGTCGTATGGTTCAAAATTATTTGGTTATATGGGTGGATGGCAACATCAACACAAATAATGAAATTTGTCAGAATTCACTGGATCAATTGTGTACAGTGGTAAGCGAAGTGAATGTTTGCACGACGCCGGAACAATGCATCGAATTTTTGAATAACATGGATGATGGAAAAGTCTTCATCATTTCATCAGGGGCATTAGCTCAGCAACTTGTCTTCGACATTCATAGCATGGCACAAGTAAATGCCATTTATATTTTCTGTGGTAATAAGGTACGCCACAAACAATGGGTGAAAGACTGGTCAAAGATTCAAGGTGTTTTCACCTCAATCAAACCCATTTGTGAATCATTGAAAAAGATCGCCCGTCATTGCGATCATGATAGCATTCCAATGAGTTTTGTGCCGAAGGAACCGCTAGCAACAGGAGACGAGTCACAACAAAAAAATATTGACGAATTGGAACCATCATATATGTACTCGGTGTTGTTCAAAGAAATTATGTTGGAAATAAATGAAGATGACGAAAAATCGATGAAAAGTTTAGTGACTTATTGCCATGAAAAAAACGTTTCCAAAGCAGAGCTAGATGAGTTTGAGCGTCAATATTGTATAAATTTGTCGATATGGTGGTATACCAAGGAAAGCTTTCTCTACGGTATGCTTAACAAAGCGTTGCGATCATTGGATATGGAATTCATGGTGAAAATTGGATTTTTCATTCGAAATTTGCATCGACAATTGGAAAAACTACACCAAGAACAATCAAGTACGCTCGAAAAGGAATTTCTCGTTTACCGTGGCCAGGGTATGATGCAGGAAGCCTTTCAGCATCTTCTCGACACAAAGGGTGGACTCATCTCGTTCAACAGCTTCTTGTCCACTAGCATGCAACCAAGAGTCGCCATGGAGTTTGTTCAAATTGCCATGAGCAAGAATGAAGACATTGTCGGAATATTTTTTATTATGACTATCGATCAAAGTAAAATATCGGCAAAGACTACTCCATTTGGTATGATTGATGAATACAGTGCTATTCCATCCGAACAAGAAATTCTATTTACAATGCATACAGTGTTTCGTGTGGTTGATATAAAACAAACCATCGAGAACAGTCGCCTTTGGGAAGTAGAATTGGCTATTACCGGTGATAGTGATCCACAACTTGCTGCTCTTACTGATCGCATCAAACAGGAGATCACTGGCTCCACTGGATGGCATCGTTTGGGTGATCTGATGCTCATAGTGGGGCATTTCAGTCAATCTGAAGAACTCTACAATGAATTACTCCAGAATGCTTCGAGTGATAACAATATAGCACATATCTATAATCAGCTTGGAATGTTGAAATATCATCAAGGTATATACCAAGAATCAGCCACATTCTACAAAAAATCACTTGAAGTCTTACTTAAAACTCTTCCAGAAAATGATGTTTCATTGGCTAATACCTATAACAACATTGGTCTTGCCTATAAAAGCATGGGTGACTACTCCGAAGCACTTGAATATTACGACAAAGCACGTGAGATAAAAGAAAAATTCCTGTCTCCAAATGATCCTAATTTGGCACTTACCTACAACAACATTGGTGTAGTGTATAAATGCATAGATGAAAACGCCAAAGCACTTGAATTTTTCGAAAAATCCATGAAAATAAAAGAAATATCTTTACCTCCGAATCATCCCGATTTAGCTACATCCTACAACAACATCGGTCTTGTTTATAATCACATGGGTGACTATAAGAAAGCACTTGAATTTTATGAAAAAGATTTTGAAATAATGAAAAAAGTTCTGCCTCCAAATCATCCCTCATTGGCTACTTCCTATAACAACATCGGTCTAGTGTATAACAACATGGATGACTACTCGAGAGCACTTGATTATTTCGAAAAATCCATGAAAATAAAAGAAATATCTTTACCTCCGAATCATCCAGATTCGGCTGCTTCCTACAGAAATATTGGTCTAGTGTATAATAACATGAGTGATTATTCGAAAGCACTTGAATTTTACGAAAAATCGCTCAAAATCGATGAAATATCTCTACCTCCGAATCATCCCGAATTGGCTCATATCTACAATGACATTGGTCGAGTGTATAACAGCATGGGCGACTATTCGAACGCACTGTCGTATCTAGAAAAGGCACTTACTATTCGACGTAAGAATCTTCCATCAACTCATCCTCTAATTCAAATAACAATTGATAATATTGACTGTGTGAAAAAAAAGCTGTGAGTGTTTATTTTCTCTTATATTTACTCAATAAAATTGCTTTGATTATTGCTATTTATTGTCTATTCACTATTCGTACGCGCGATTAGGAAGAGTTCTCCATAGTCCTGAAGTGGGTACGCATAGAGCGGACCGCAATAGACTGACAGGGCAATCTACGTAGGTTTGACGTACAAATAAGATGACAATGAACAAACGTACACGAAAAACGATCTTCCTAGTTCTACACTACTTCACCATTTCTAGTCGCAATGGATGACTCTCTCTTTTAAAGTTAAAACTAAACTTCAATTTTATAATTCAACTGCATCTATTATTCTCTATCTCTCTTTTTTTGAATCGATCAAAGGAGGGGGACGCTTAACAAGTCAAATCGGTCTATACTTTAAATTGTTTAAAATTTGGTATATTCCAATGTAGAATTGTACACTGAGTTCTTCTATAGCAATTTCAGATCGACTCGACTATGTATAGTACGGAGAATATTGGGAATACTACTCTCTTCGGCATTGATATTCACATGGTGCAACACCATGGCGATAAAGTTTTACAGCTATGCCACTTCCAGAGGAGATTAGTCTCATTAGATAGAGCATTTAATTCTGCATTGATTCCTATAAGAACAAGTTTATTCAGTAACCTTTTTGCTATATTCTACTGGTCCGATTCCTGACTGTTGAAGGTTTTTTAACTGCAACGCTTAACTTTTAGACTCGTAAAAATTTATCAAGAAGTGTTGAAGTAGATCTTTGTTTGCTGATTGATATCAACTTTTACGAGCTACGAAATCGTATGCTTCCCATTTTCAGCAGCGCATGGCCAACTAAGAAATCGCATGGATAATATTCAAAAGGTAGGATTATCTGCATTTTTAGTTTCTTTTTAAGAGCTGCTTCGAAAGAAAATTACTATTATAACAAAAAATAATAACATATCTGCAATCAGAATCCAAGATTAAGTTAATTTACAAGCGCTTCTACTTCTTCTTTAAACTTTTAATTTTTTCGAAAAATTCACCTGTGGTACCCCTCAGGCTTCAACCGAAAATGAATTTCGTCCAAACCTTTCTTTTATAATTCGAATACTCACAATTTCGCGTTTAAATAAGATTTCATATGCTTCCCAGTTAATTGCAATCATCTAAAATAGTTTTGGATGAAATTCATTTTCGGCTAAAGCCTGAGCGATAACCACAGGTGAATTTTTCGAAAAAAAATAAAATTTTAAACAACACGTAGAAACAGATGTAAACTAGCTTAGTCTTAGATGCTTATTCCAGATGTGTTATTATTTTTTGTTATAATAGTAACATTCTCTGAAAGTAGCTGTCAAAAAGTAACCAAAAATGCAGAAAATTCTACCGTTTGAATACTATCTATGCGATTTCTCAGTTGGCCGAGCACTGTTGAAAATGGGAAGCATACGATTTCGTAGCTCGTAAAAGTTGATATCAATCAGCAAACAAAGATCTACTTCAACACTTCTTGATAAATTTTTATTAGTCTAAAAGTGGAGAGTTTTCGCTAAAAAACTCCAATCGTCAGGAATCAGGCCAATAGAATATAGCGAAAAGTTTATTCAATAAGTTCGTTCTTACAGGAGTCGATTCAGAATTAAATGCTCTATCTAATGAGACTAGTCTCGTCTGGAAGTGACATAGCTGTAAAACTTTATCGCCATGCTGTTGCACCATGTGAATATCAATGCCGAAGAGAGTAGTGTTCCCAATATTCTCCGTACTATCATACATCGCAGTGTCCTGATAAATCCCGAGTGGAACGTCCTTTGCAAATAATTTTTTTGATGAAATCCTGACAAGCGCTGCGATGTATGCGTACTATACATAGTCGAATCGATCTGAAATTGCTATAATAGAACTCAGTGTACAATTCTACATCGGAATATACCAAATTTTAAACAATTTAAAGTATAGACCGATTTGGCTTGTTAAGCGCCCCCCTCCTTTTATGGGACTAATCGAAACATTATCAGTTTAATCAATGTTTTTCAAATTATTTAATAAGAAAAGAAAACTGATTTATATCATTAAACTTATATTTCTCTTATTATCAAGATATTGATTTTGGTCGATGAATGAGAGTTAACTCAAAAAAGAGAAAAAAATAGATGAGTCAATGTTTCACAAGAAATAAAAGTGATTCTAAATTGTTACATCGCGAATCGCGATGTAAACAAAGTTTTCGAATTTGTTGAATAAATAAAGAAAAAAGTATTAATAACCAGAATGATTAATGCAAACTATTTGATTAAGGGGGACCCCTCCCTCAGAAAATCGATTTTTTTGAAAAAAATCGATTTTAAGATAAGCACATATACTGAAAGCCCAAAGTGTCCTCTTTCAGATTATGTGCGATTTGTTGCATTTTGNGTTTTTTCAGAAATTTTCCTTAGTTACAGGGATGTGACATTGATCCACAAGTTGGTAGATTCTATCTAATGAAAAACAGATATGCGTTCTGTTATATTAATTAATTAGTGGAACGTAGTCATTTCTGCTTAAAATCCTGTACACATGACAAAATTTCCGTATAGATGTCGTGACAGTCATAGTGAAATAAAAAATCGTTTCATACAACTTGTTTATTCGTTTTCTCAAAATCACTTTTTTGGAGAGTTCGGAACCGATTTCTCAGACTGTCGAAGAGGTAGCGAGCCGCGGTTTTTTTAAATAATAGAAGACATGTATGTCTAGAAATGTATGTAGCGTTTTTTCGAAATTCGACTTCCTTGCCGAGATAACTTGATAACACTGATGCCAAAAACCACTAAGTTCAGAGTTGTTGCACAAAAATGTCTCGGAAATCCGAACAAAATTGAATTTCGAACAAAACGGTATATACATTTCTAGACTAAGCTCTTCTCTTTTATTTAAAACAAACACTGGCTCTCAGTCTCTTCGACAGCCTGAAAAATCGGTACCTTACGAAGACCACCATTTTGAGGACTAATTTGTCAATAACTCATTAAAGCAAAATCATTATGAGCCAAAAATTTGCAAGAAACTGAGTTAACACAACACCCATATTGCCTAAAAATTTCAGGCAAATCGGTTCACGAATAACGAAAAACGATTCCTGAGGGGGGGGGGTCACCTTAAATAGAGGCTTTATGGAGTCAATTTATTTTTAATGTAATTCGTAGGCTTCGTAGCTAGAATTTTAGCAACAACATTTATTTTATATTTCCTTAAAAGTGTAGGATCACATCTTATACCGAAGAAAAATCATCCTTTCAAAAGATTTGAGATTCACAACAGAAGTTTATAAAATCGTATACAATTTATGTTTCAGATTATCACATAAACTAACATGTGTTATCATATCTTCCAAAAAGTGAAGGAAAGTTTGTAATTCGTATTCTCACTGGGTAGATATGTTTTCTTATTCCGATACAGTAAACATTATACAGATAAATTAAGTTTTAAAGTTATTTTAGCATCAAAAATATACTTTCTTCTTTTCAAATATGTCAGTAGGTGGCAACAGATTTTTTTATATATTATTTATTGTTTAAATCGAATATCAACAAAATGAAACTAATTTTCACTTGCAGAGATTGTCCAGCATTAAACAGTGATACGACATAAAAGTATCAAATTTCAACATCTTAGTCGTATAGTCAACAAAATCCTCAAAGATATTTGTGAAATTAATGTTTCATATCTATATAACTTGTCAGCAGATGTGTGATTTAACCATGATATTGCATATTTATAGTCGATTTAGATATTGACGATCGATATAAGCGAAGTTAAACATATAGAAACACATCCCTTTTTATAAAATAAATATAATTTGTCTAGTTTACCAATTCGTTTTTCATAGTTCTTCTACTCGTTAGTATGTAAAGAAAGTAAAAATAAATCATTATAAACATATTTACGATACTACTAAGTGTGTCACTTTTATTTATTAATTAATGTAAGTAGAAGGTGAAACAAGAAACTAAATGATAAAAACTACGTAATTAAGTATTTACTTATGCATACGTTTACAAATAGGTTAAAGCAAGAAATGAAGCAAAGAAAACATAATTAATGTAAACAACTTATAATGAAACAGAATACAGAACGAAATAAAATGAATACTTATGTTGTAAAAAAATATATTTGAATAAAGAAAGAGAAGAAAAAAGCGAGCAGATTCATTGTTCTTGTGACAAGGAATCGTCGTTGTAGAAATCTTGTCTTTTTCATAATTTTATGATTGAAATGTTTAATCAATCACTTGTATTTTTATCTAAAATGAGAAAAAAAAGTTTTATAGAATGGCATTTTTTTCCAAGAAAAGATTTCAGCTCGTTTACTGATATTTAATTTGAGAACTGAGGAATCGACGAAATTCCTCGACATCAAGGGTTCCATCCTTGTTTACATCTGCTGCACTGAATGCACTAGAAGCAAAATGTGAAGCATCACCTTGAACATCACCAGTCGAAGCACTATAATTTTCGTATCCGATTGTACTACCACTACCACCTTGAAATCCCGATGAACTTGTTTCATATGATGATGAGAAATCATGAGCAACACCAACGCTTTGAGCTGATTCAAGGCCTGAATAACTAGCATTTTCTTGTTGACCACTAACACTACCACCACCATAATTGAACGATTCAAAAGATGATGCCGAAGCACCAGCTTCACCACCAACTGCAAAACCTACACCACCATTTAGTGTAAGATCTGCACTGCCACTTGTTTCTACTCCAGAGCTTCCACTAGTGAATTGTGCATTGGATGCTGTTGAAGATATTTCACCATTTCCGGCGGCTCGTGGTGCAGACTAGAAATGATCAAGAAAACATCTATAATGAAGTTCTATCTCTCAACTTACGATATCTTCAACAACACCAGCAGTACGTGCTTGTTGTAATAGTGTTTGAGCATCTAAAAGTACTGCTCCATAACGTTGCACGTATGCCTGTGGATTTTCTGGAGTAACACCAAGACGTTGAAATTGTCGAACAACACGTACTTGAACGGGTTCATATTGAAAAATGATATTACGAGGTTTAGCATATTCTTTAGCAGCTTCTGCTCGTTGAACGATAGTTTTTCGTTTTGGTTGTGCTCCATATGGAATCCATCGTTCGATGATAATATCACCTAAATATACGTATTACAAAGAATTTATAGATAAAAGAAAAGAAGACGAGAAACATACGAGGTTTAGGTGGCAGAGGCGGTAAGCGTTCGATGATGACTGATCGAGGTGGAACAGGAGTAGCAGCTAATCGACGAACAACTAGAAAGATCATTCAAAAATTTATTTATTTTTCTTGTGAATTCTTGTTCTTATGTACCAGTTTGTGTAGCAATAGCAGCAGGTGGATTCGGTGGTTTTTCACGTAAAACAAGTGGGGGTGGTTGTGGTAGAGGTGGTGCTTGTTGGCGAATACGAAGTGGTGGTGGTAGAGGTGGTTGAGGCGCACGCACCTCTTTGATGATGAGTGGCTGTAGTATCAAAAAGAATAGTGTGGTATAATACGCAGACAAACAAGAAAACTTACGCCTGGAGGTGGAACAGGTGGTGGTTGAAGAAATCGAACTCGAATGTTTTGTGTATAAGTTACATTACCACCTGGTGCTGGACGACGTACAACTTGTGGATTTGGATCTTGAAAAAGATTTTGCTGGTTATTTGTCGCTATTTGAAACTGTTGTTGTTGAGAAGTACTTGCTTCTACTGTTGATTGTGATGAAAATCCTCCAGTTTCATTTGATGAAATAGCATCTGCAGCATAATTGTTCAGGCCGAAACCTGATGATGCACTAGCACCAAATCCACTAACATTGACACCTCCTAAAGTACTATCATCAAAACTACT
Organism: Rotaria magnacalcarata; assembly: GCA_900239745.1. Lineage (NCBI taxonomy): Eukaryota > Metazoa > Rotifera > Eurotatoria > Philodinida > Philodinidae > Rotaria > Rotaria magnacalcarata. The sequence goes on along the minus strand of OENM01000280.1, from coordinate 82,069 downwards.
GGCACCTACACCAGATGTCGATGAATAAGCTGATTGCTGGAATGAGCCATAGCTTGATTCTCCACCAGCGAAACCTGCACCATTGACAGTTGCCCCCAGTAGCTCGACGCCGCCAGTATAATTTCCACCAGCTGCACTTGCATCCCCATATGCACCTGATGATGACGATCCATATGAACTAGCTGCATACTGACCGCCGCCGCTAGTAGAATCTACTGCAATATTTGCCGAGCCAACACCTACGCTTCGTGAGAGAAGAGCACGAAATTCATCTATATCAAGTCGTTGATCTTTGTTAATATCTGTCGAACACATTGAAGAAAAAAACAAAATAACTAAGAACTAAAACTAAAAATTCCTACCAGCTTGGTTGAATAAGTCTTCAGCCATTGTATTACGAATGTGTCACTGGGGGTGATATTGAATGAAACAAGTATACACAAAACTTGTTTGCTTCTCATTTTAAATATCATGATTGAAATCAATGAAGCAAACCATATACCACAAGGGCTTTTTTACGTCTACCATCGCCCTTACATATACAACGATATTTTGATGACAACTCTCGTACATTCGCATTTTTACTTCGTCCATTTATCATTTACCCTCTTAGTACAACGACTGTCTCACGAGAGAAGAAGAAAAAAAGTCAATCATTTGTCAATATCTGTTGCTCTTCTATCGTGATGGTATTCATTACTTAATTTGAATAGTCTCAAGCCATCATTAATAGATATGTGCCTAGTTATGAAGTAACCCTTAAAGGAGCGTGGTTTGTTGCGATTCGTTGCAGACATGCGGTGACGATAAAAATTTATGCATAGCAAGAGACCAACCGATTTATCAGGGCTTCGACGCTTATTAGTTTTTATTTATTTTGATGATTGCGATTTTATACATACAAAAAAATATATTTCACTGTAAACTTTGTTAATGATCATCAGATTGTATCAGAAATAAAAAGTAGGAAAATTTTTAAAAAATGCGCGTATCATAAAAAAAAGAGCAAATGCGCATACATTTCAATCAATCGAATTTGTTCTGACTTTTTTTTCTTTCTTGCTCTTCCTACTAATTATCTAATTCAATTTCAATGTCATATTCAATAGAAGAACGTATACAAAACATGCATAATCAACCAAAATCATTGATTACTAACACTAATGATGGGATTGGATTAGGATTAAATTCAAAAAAATCTACATTTACTGTCGAAGATCATATCTATCGAGCACGTTTAGCCGAAAAGGCTTTACGCTATGAAGATATGTTAGCACAAATGAGAAATGTACTTGATTTAAAAAAGAAATTAACTGCTGATGAAAGAAATTTACTTGTTGTCGCATATAAAAATGCTGTCACAACACGAAGAACAGGTGTGTAGGTGTGCGTATGCATGTGTCTACATTTGATAATTATTAATACATTATATTCGTATGTTTTTTTTATTCTCTCTGTCTCCCTTAATAGCCATTCGTCATCTTTCAGTTTATTGCAAGAAACTTGACGACGTTAAATTAACACAAGTACAAATTTTTTGAATATGAAAAGTACAAATCAAGTTTGCTGCTTTTTTCTATTAGATTTGTGAACAATATCGTGAAGAAATTGCTAATGAACTATGGAATTTATGTCAAGAATTACTTAGTAATACTTAGAAGAATAACGAGAAAAAAAAAGAAGAAGCATACTACGTTGTTATTTGTAAAAATACTGTCTAGTAGCCATAGGAGTGAAGTATTGAGCACTCAAGACCGTGAAATATGCCTCACCCATAGTTTTCTTCTCGCTGTCTCATAAACCGTGACAAATATTGCTGATATATGATCATAGACATACACGTCAATGACGTCTCATTATTGCATTTGCCAAGGATTATGTGAAAAGTGATGAATAAATTTGTCATAAAAACCGATTGAACAAGATAAACTGCTACGTCGCGTTTTACATATTGATACCAAACAAGATTCTATCATCACCTTGATATAATGTCTAAATTTTAGCTATTGTAAACGATATTCTTACACCGAATGCACGTAATGATGCTGAACAAATCGCATTTTACGAACGTATGAAAGGTGACTTCATACGATATGAAATTGAAATAGCTTCAACAAATCTTAAAGAATCATTACAAAACGAAGCTAATCATTGTTATTTAAATGCAAAAGAATTAGCGGAAAACAATCTACCTGCATATCATCCCGTACGTGTTGGCATAATGCTTAATTATTCAGTTTTTTGTTTTAATTCAAAATCAAAAACTGATAATGCTTTAAAAATAGCTAAACAAGCATACGAAGTAAATAAATAATATTAATGATGAACAAAACATTTAGTTTAAGTCAATATTTTGTTCATAATTAGGAAGCTTTAGCTGATTACGATCAATTACATAATGAAGAAATGCGTCGTGATGCTCATGCGCTTATGAAATCGCTTCAAAATAATATGAAACATTTTGCTAAAGGTCCTGGTAATGAAATAGAAGAAATATAAGTTTTTTTTTTCTGTTGTCGATGTATTTCAAAGCATTGTTATATCATCAGCTCTTCATATGACACTCTTTTCGTAGACATTAAATATAATCCTTCAATATAGTGTCTCATTCTTTTCTTTTTGTTTTTCATTCAAAATAATGTAATTTGAACTTGATAATAAAAGCAAAACAAAGAATAGAAATCAGAATGTTTTCATCAATGAATTTTAAATGTTTAAAACATCGTAAGTTGTAACAACCGACTAAGAAATAAAGAAACAATGTGCAATGTTTATTTCATGAATATGTGCAATCATCTTGAAATGGTTTAGTTTAGATTCGGTAATTTTTAAGTAAAATAATTTAAAGATTTTCACGGGCAAATTTTATTACTGACAGCAAAATCAGGTTTTTCTCATAAATGGTTAAATCTAGAGACAGAAAGAAAAGTAACTGGAGGTGTCGTCCTATCTAATTAGATACTTTCACCCATATTATTTTTTTTTATCTCAGTTCTTGAGGCTAATTTCGATCAACTGATGAATTATTTCTTATCTTATTGTATAAAAGAAAATCATGAGTGGGTGGGATTATTTTGAAGAACATAGATATATGTGGTTATATTAAGTGTTTGAGATATTTAGACATTTTTTTTTCTTCGCATCATTTTGAACTCGTTGATGATTCATTTTTGTAGAACTGTGCGTATAATTAACTCTGTATGTCATAGTATTCATAATCAATGCTTACGTGAACGAGCACGAAGAACACACGGGGTTAATTTTTAATCGGAAATCAAATGAAGAATGTTATGCCTATAGAAAGTGCAGTTCAGTGTTGATGATGCTGAAGGTTGAAAAGAATAGATCTCAACTGTCAAAATGAAGAGTTGGGTAAGAAAAAAGAATAGAAAAATTGAGATAAATATTATCCATCGAATGATGAGAAAACGAGCAAAATGCTAATGTAATCAAAAGAATGAATATGTCTCTCTCTCTCTCTCTCTCTCTCTCTCTTCTTTCTTTTTCCTCTCTAGATACCTAGTCGATGCATGCGCACACCCTCACAGTGATGATGATGATGATGATGATGTAATGAAGATGACATAGGAAAGTGAGTGAAAACTTCCATAGCAAGATTGAAGCATCAACAAGAAATATTTCGGTTATACTCTAAGATCTATCTTTTTTCCTTTTCTTGTCAGTCCATCTTCAATGTATCATCAATTTTCTTATAAAATGCTAACACACTTTTTCTTTTTATCTACTATGCCATTAGAATAATAAGCTCTGTCTGACGCATGTTTTCTTTCAAAGATTATGAACAAAATCAAGTAACGACAGTAATAATAATAATAATAATAATAATAATAGCAAAAGTAATGATAATATTATCTTTGATTCTATTCGACTCGTGTTAACTGACTTATTAGCATCGTACATTTATCGAGTATTCTAGACGGGCGAATGTGTTTATTTTTCGCATGTCATTTATCTTTATTAACAAGCATGCAACTTATAACGACCTGTTTGTTCAGTATAGTACACTTTCGATCAATGTCGATCGATTAAAAATCAATAATGAATAGGTACTTGTTTAAAAAGAAAATTTTTTCTTCTTTCTATTTTTCTCATTTTTTTGCGTTGAGACAATGGAAGTCTTAATTTTAATTGTCCATACACATGCGCTTGGGTGTGCCTGCAGATATATCTTCAGAGAGAAAAGGAAGCATTTGTATACGCCTTTTTCTAGCTATGACTTTCCGGTTGCTTGATTGAACAATTACAATCTACAGTGTTAACCGATGAAAAAAATCAAGTGGCTTCTTTCTCGTTTCTTCTTTCTTTTGCTTCTTTTTTATATAGAGTGACAGACGATTAAGATCTTTTTTGTTCAGGACATCAAATCAAAAAAAGAGGATACTCGAAGTTTAATAGAATTTGTAAGTATCATCGCTAGGTTATGTAGCTATGGATCCTAAATTGAATTTGTGTCTATTGAGCAGGACAAAAAAGAGAACAAGAAAATACAATCAGTTACGAGGTAAATTGATTATCTATCTTCCTATCGGTTCCTCTCTTTATGTTCTCATTGTCAAGCACCTGTCTGAAGATGACCTCATTTGTATGATCGCGTATTTGCCTTACATTTCTCTTTTCTTTTCTTTTTAATATTATGCGTGCCTCTCTTTCATTTTATTCCGATAGCCGATGACTACTAGTTCCACTAAACCTAAAAGCAAATTTCGCTCGTTCAGATCATCGGAAATCGTCTCACGATGATTGATTCTCATAGGAGAGGGAGCAAGAGAGAGAGAGAGAGAGGGGGACAAGACATAGAAGAACAAAAAGAAAAGAGAAAGAAATACACTAGAAGCGAACGTAAGAAAAAAGAAAATTTGTTTAGTAAGTCGAAGATCTCATGAGTGTTCTTTCTACTCATTGATCAAACTCTTTGTTCTTCATCATTGGTCTTCGATCGAGTGGCATGCTGTTTGATGTAATTGTTTTTATTCTTGCTGAGGTAAATGATATAGATCTTAAGAATGATCTCAATAGAGAGAAATAGATAGACAAACAACAGGAAAAAGAAAATAATAACATATCTGTATCTAACTGTCCCGAGGTAATCGATGCATAGGATGTCGTCCTTGTTACACTATCTCATGTTACATTCGTAAGAATCATTTGGAACGATCTGCAGCTGTGCCAGCTGGGCTATGTATGTTTTTTTACGATTCTAATGACTTTTATTTCAGCAAGTTCTCGTTCTTTTTATGTTCGTCATTGTTGTAACATATACAAAAACGAAACAAAAAGAAAAGATTGTGCCTAAAAAAAGAAAAAGAGAGAAGCACATAGACAATAGAGAAGTGAGTTACAAAAAAGTTTCATAATCTTATTGGCGCCTGCGGTCATCATTTGACTTCTTCTGTCTATGTGTGTGTGTGTCAAAAGAAATCATTATGGGACTTGAGCCGTTTCGTCAATATTAGAACTTGCTTTCTAGCCAGTCACTTCCTGCTTGATGTATTCTGTTCAGCACAAGTGTGTGTGTGTGTGGCGATAATTGTTTTCTCGCACGCAAGACAAATCTCTCGTCTGATCAAGTTTTGAGTTGTTCTCTTCCTTCTTTCGTTCTGATGATTTATCTTACTATTACTATCAGCGGGTGGGTAAGTGAATGAACAATCGACGGTAGAGGATTAGTATTACTACTACTGCTTGAGTCGATTTGTTATTGTTGTTCACCTCTCTGACTATATATATATATACATATACATATTTGTATAGAGCAATGTACTTTTGCATTCGATCTGATGCGTTGATGACTAGAATACTATCGATGATCCTGAACAGGCATCATCAGTTACTGTACGATAAGAGAAGAAAGAAGGGGAGACATCGATCTGTTTGTACAAGAGCTCAAGAGAAAAAGTATAACGAAGGACGGCTCATTCTATAATGTAACTTGACAACAATGGTGAGGTTATAGCCGGGAGAGAGAGAAAGAGGGAATGAGCACTAAGGGGAATTGGCAAGTCACTCGATTAATCTGGTATAATACATATATTATGTAAAATCAAGAAGAAAGAGCGAGAACACTCGATATATAAGTTGCCTCACGCGTCAGAGGTACTTATTATTTCTTTTTTGTGTGTAATAATCGAAATCTCTCTTGTTACAACATGAGACGTCGTATGATCACAAACACAACTTTGTCAGTAAGACTAATAATTTACTTGTATAGATCTATCGAATCTGTTTTCTTTTCTTCTCTTTTCTTTCTCACGTCATCGTGCCAACATTTCAAAGTGTCTATATCATCGTTTTTCATTTCGATACGTTCGTCAAATAATATTATTCACTAATCGACTCCTGCTGATCTTAGTTCATTTTCTATTTCCTATCACGACATGATAATGCCGGCATATTAATTTAAAATAATGAACCATGTCATCGTATTGAAAAAAGTGAAAGAATAAAAAAGAAACCACCTTACAGAAATGCATCTATATATTCATTCATTCATTCATTCATTCATTATACAATACATCTCAATGGTATATATAAGTTAATATATAGAAAGAAAAATACAATAAAGATTTTTTAAATTGACATTCACCATATATCTATATATTCGTTTATATTATCTTCATATCTATACATATATATTATAATCGTCGCCTAAAAAGAATATGTCATGTATGATGACATCATCTGTCCCTAATTGATAATCTTGATGTTTGCTACGACATTATAACTGTTTTGTTCTGCATTTATGACCTTTACCTCTATCCAAAGAAATTTTTTAATGTTTTTTTTGCTTCTAGATAATCATTCTCTCTCTATATATATATTAGTAGTACAACGGCGACTATGTTTCTTCTACCATTGTCGTCAATAAGATATTCACATGTATACAATTAAACATTTAAAACGACTTATTTTTTTTCTTATTTTATTTATTCAAATAAACATGATAGTAACTGATAATCAAGAAGATAATAATCGTTTGGAAATTATATATCGATCGGAATATAGTCATGTTAGTTTAACATGTGATTTAAATGATGTTGCTTGGTGGAAACGGCCAAATTTATTAGCGACACGGTATGGAATTATTCTAGCAAAATATCGTTCGAAAATGAATTTAAATCGACTTGATGATGGAACTATGACAAGTGGAATTCAATTAAATATACTAAATATTCGACATCTTCAATCGAATGATTCAGGAATTTATGAATGTGAAACATTAGGAGCCATCCGACAGTTCAATTTAACTGTAACAGGTAGGATTTTTAGTTTACGATGAAGTTTTCTAATCAGTCAATTTTTCTTTTAATGAAATTCAGCAAGGCTTCCTTTTGTGTTCGATTTTGAAAGTAATAAGCAGAATATTTGGTCATTTCGTTCAGCTGTTACTCACCCTTGGATTTTTCATTGTTAAAGCAAAATTCTTTTCTTTTGGAGCCAAAGAATAGGAATTCATCTTTATATATGATGACATTTAAATCAATATGTCAGTGTAATAATTAAAATACCCAGGTCTATCGTGATCTTTTCAGGTTGATTCTTATTTTTAGTTTTCTGATTAAAACGAAATGGCACAACCATTTCCTTGAAGTCGATTCGCAGATTTTCAATGAATCAAAATATGATTTAGAGTTTGCCCATCTATTAAAGAGAGCGAACCGCATCGGACTCCATTTTTTTGTGAATGAAAAATCATATCCTAGTCAGGATGTCAATTAGATATTGCTTAACGACAAAACAAATGTGACTCCTCTGGTCAATAATTATAAGAAAAGGTTGCATTGCTTTCCTTTTACGATCATCATTGATTGTAAATGAATACTTCATATGTACTTTAATCGTGACTCGTTTTTTTCTCTCGATTGAACCTTGACATTGTAAAACTACTATTTTGCATATTTCATGTACCACGAAAGTATCGAAACGAAATCGAGTTATTAATTTTTTAAGAATGAAATACTTTTGTTATTCTTGTCACTGTCAAGTGTTTATAAATAGTGTTGAATGAGTAAATGAAAATCTCTATGTAGAAAACTCGCGGAGAATAATAAATATGTTAAAAGCCACGTGTTACGCTACACATAACTTTAATATTGAAGTCGTCATGAAATGCAATATAGACTGTGGAAAATATCCGAAGAAAATTATTTAATATAGATATAAAAAGAGAAATAATCTGCAAATATTCTGATACTCTGATTACATTCTTTCGAGGTATCAAATAGAAAAATATGTTTTTAGTATCATTGATATCTAGAGCATAGATTGCATTCCTAGATAATCTGGCGAATTTCAGACGACAATAATAGTATTATAATTCAACTCTGTTGGACTATTCATCGAATAGCAATCTCTTACTGAAGTACAGAATTCATTATCGTAGTTTGTTTACTACTATTAGAATAACAATTAGTATATACTCGTGTGCTCGATTTTGTTTTCTATTACGTCCTCAATATTTAATTCCAGAAAGACAATCATGATTAATCGATGTCGACGAAAACATATTATTACAGAAATACGAGTTGAAAACAGTGACAAAAACAAAATCATTGAATCGAAGGATATATACTAAGTAGTTTTTCTTTCCTCTAATGTGTCTTTCATTAATACTACGATATAGCTTTAGTTCTGTATGGACATACAGACTGAGGCTTTTCATCTCTTGAGAATTTTTCATAATATATTAATAATAACATAGATCGTACAAAATGTTGTCGATGTCTGGGAGTCGGTTTTTTACACCTCATAACCGAGTTTTCAGCCTATTTACATGCTAAATCAAATCTCGCCTAGTAATAGACTATAGATTTCGAAACGTAGAAATATTACTTTACTTTCATTTCCTCAGGAAATCCGATCTGGCTTTTCTCTCGTCGATTGACGTATAAGTTACAGAGAGAAAAAATTAATTTACAGTATTTATAGAGCAGCAAGATCCTATTAGCCTTTATTTTGATATAGAACAGTTGCGATTTCTTACTTCATTGCAAATAGAAAGCTTTAACAACGTTTAAAAAGTATGTACTGCTTATATAGACTCAGTTGATTATATCATTTGACAAGTCTTACATTTCTAATTGAATGAATGCATAGATGAATATGTTGTTTATATAATAACTATCACAGTTAGTATGATTTTCTTTTCTTTTTTACTAAACGATAACTAATACTGACACTTCAGCTTTATTTCTTTAAAAGAAAAAAAAATTGCGAGAAGCCCGTCTTCAAAGGGGTTAAGCATCTTTTTATAATTATGTATGAAGTCTAAATTAAAGCTTTTCTAAATCGGATTATAATTTATGATATTATAAAATTTCTATTAAAAAAAGTCGTGTATGTTCTTGTAATAGTAAGGCAATGCTAAAAAAGACATAATCTTATCTATAGTAAAATTGAGTTTTACTAGACAAAAAGAAAGTACACAATGATATTTCTCTGTCTCTCTCTCTTTATAAAATTAGATTTAGAGCATTGAGCTTATGAATACAGATAATTGCCTATTCTTGATGATCATTGAATTACTTATCGACACAATTTTAATATCCTACTCAACATGATCTGGAGTATCTGTCGTCTTTATTCTCCCATACTTTGACATAATGTATTCTGTGTATGTGTTCATAGAGTAAATGAGAATAGAAAGAGAGTTCTCGTCTATACCAAGTGGTCAATTGCATGTGAATGTGAATGACACTAAATTCTTCTTTCTTTTTTTCCTTTTTTTT
>OENM01000280.1:16143-72313 GCA_900239745.1 Rotaria magnacalcarata | reverse complement strand
TTTTTTTTCCTGCTTCCATCATATACAGATCTATACATGTATATTGATCTGGCGTTGTCTTTTCCAGACAACATGATGCTTTTAATTTTTCTTTTGAGATATTAACTACTGTTAGGCAATTCAAGCAATCTTAACATGTATGTGCTGCTAAATGACATATACAGACGACAATGTTGATGGAATGGGAAGGATGCGTGTTACACACTTTTCCGCAATAATTTCCGATTTTTTCCCCTTTTCTTTCTTTCATTCGCATGAGACTGATACAGCACACACACACTCTTCATGATCGATGATGCACAGCCAGAAACATGAGTTATATTACGTCAAGTAGTACTGAACATATTCCATGTCTTATCTAAATGTGTGTGATGCTGTGTCTATTGTGTTTGTTTTAATGTGTGTGTGTGTGTGTGTGTGTGTACTCTCGTGCATATACTACTGCTATTGATCGATCTCACTGAGCTAATATTAATTTTATGAGAAAAATAATAGATGTCTATCTTGTCAACTATTGCCTTCTTAATTGCGATTGTGTGAAAATCATACTTCCAAGTCGCATTGCACAGATGATTGTCAATAATGTTTTTTTGAATAAAGAAAGAAAGAAAGAAAGAAAAAAATTGGAAAAATCCATAGATTGATTCGCATGTTCTTTCTGCTTTTCCAGTTTTTTTTGCTTCTTCTTTGTTTCTTTCGCTTCATCACCCACATTCGACTATAAGAACATAAGATGAGAATCTACCAGAGTCTGATCATTGTTCTTATTCACTTTAACAATGTTGTTATGCATGTCATTGTCGTATTCTTTCTCACTTGAAACATCTAATCCGGAGAGATTACTACGTTCTTCCCAAGAGATAACAGTGAAAGACGATTATGAAACTTCTCCTGCATCATCATCATCATCTTCAATAACTAACCTTGCAAGGTAGAACAATGCTGCTTCTAGGGTGTGGTTACTTCCGAGAATATGATTTCAGATCCTCTTTTATCTTCTCATGCTTTCTATCGATGACTATGCATTCAACTATTTCCTCTCTTATTCGCTCAATATCCCGGTATTATGCAGCCGTGTTTAGTTAGGCGATAAAATGGTGTCTATAGCCCCTCTTATGCTACCTCTATTGTTTGTTTCTCAGTTTCCTTCGTCTCTCTCTCTCTCTCCCTCTCTCTGTCTGTCTGTCTTTCACATTATTCCTTTTTAATACGAAGATCGTAGTCGTATGTTTCCGCCCGTTAAACTTTTTTTATAGTATGATTACCCGTTGCGTATGTTATTCTAAAAAAGTGCACACATACGTAAGTGTGTGCGCGCCGACACATATGACTGTCGTCTGGATAGTTAGAAAAAATTGAATCTTATCGTTCTCTATACGCTCTCTGTTGCTTTTATTACCTCTTCATTATTCATTCATTTACACTCTCCAAAAGAAAAATGTATAAGGGGCATTGTCCACGGGAAACCTCTCGACCTCACACGTTACTAGAATAAGAATATGAGCGAAACGGAAAAGCCGATAAAAAGAGAGATAGAGAGAGAGAGAAAAAAGAAATCTATTGTTAAAAAGAAATAAGAGATGACATGTAATATAAGTTCATTCAATTTGAAATTTATATTCTAGTTCGTCTTACTACAGTTGAACTTGGTGCTCAACTTCTATCATCGTACGATTCAACCATAAGTCATACATCAAATCAAACCGATAAGAATCTTTTACATCAATCATCATCATCATTGCCAAACCATACGCTTTTTAATTCATTATCATCAACTAGTGACCATATACGTTTGCGTGAAAATCAACTAATACGTATTACATGTGTTGTAACGCGTTCTCTACCAGCTGCGTATCTTCATTTTCCGTATGATATTGAATATCGTATAGAAAAAAATTCAACAATATTAAACGACGATAAAACTTATCGAACCATTCTTGTTCTAGTTCTACGTATTAATCGTTCTTTTCATAAACGTATTTTTCATTGCGAAGCTACTCAAACAGAATTAATTAATCAGGAAAACCAACAGCAACATCATCATCGAATATATTCCAAGAAACTCTGGCTCGATGTCCTGTGTAAGTAAAAGATTAAAAAAAATAGGAATTTTTTATTATTCTTCATTTGCATTAGGATCATAAATACTTAATTGAATTTGATAAGTAAAATTTTACTCCACCTGTTATTTTTTTTCTCGTACTCTCTCTCTCTCGCCAATGAATGAAAGAAAAAATTGAAATTGAAAGAAAGATGAGGAAGAAAATAAACCAACAGAGTTACTTTTTTTCTCAAATGAAACAAAAAAGATCATATCATGCAAAAGAAAATAGAAACATATTTATGTAATCTTAGCGTTTCATAGAAAGTAAACATATGGAATGACTAAAAGTAGACAAACACTTGACTTGTATATGAGATGTCCCTTAGAGCAATCCACTATACAGTGGTGAAAAGAAGAGCGATGATGATGATGATAAGACCTTATCTTTTAACCCTGCATAGTAAATCTTGAACGTAGAGAGGAAGAAAGAAGATTGCACTTTTCTTCGTGTCCATATGATTACTATCGTCATCTTCAATTTACGGTATATAGCTCCGCCCTGTTTTGTAATTCTATTTTCCTTGTCAGACTATTCGTAGAGAATTGACCGACGCCGTGCTTCATTCAATTTTAGTCAATTTCTCATCGGTCTCTTCTTTTTTTTTTGTTTCTCGTACTCTATCATATACGATGCCGCTCATTTCTCGCTTGATTGCTTCGTATACGTTCATATAGTTTATATACGTTCGTCTTTCGTTCGGACTGGTTCGTGGGATGAGTAAATGGTACTACATATGGAATATAAGTATGTGTGAGTTGAAGAAAAAGAAAATGCAACCTTAGGGCTAGAATTTCTCCATTCTTTCATATTCTATACCCGACAGAGACAAGAATGATGAATATGTCGAAAGAAAGAGCATTGAATAAGGTGCGTTATTCATGGTTCACATTTCTTTTCTTTATCTATGCTAATCGGCATGTATCGTTTATTATTAATAAATCGAGTAAATGAGTAAAATGTTTTTTTTTTATCTCACTGCCAACTAAAGTTGAAATTGTTCTACTCAACAGATGTCGAGTGAAGAGTTTTTCTATTGATATCTGTATGTGTTAACGTCGTCCAATTTTGCGACCAATTAAAGCTGACACGCCATTAATCAACGGCAGTCTAAATGATCTTTCTTCTTTCTCTTCTCATATTCTTTGATATCGTCTAAAGTTCTGTTATTAGCCTATACGTATGTGTGTCAGAATGCATATTTATATCACATATTTGAACTATCTATTACTAGGAAAAGAAGGAGATTATGTGTCATGCTTAACTCATACTGTCTTTCTCGGCACCGACGCACACACACACAGGAGCTATTTGAGAAAGAAAAGAAGCGAACGATGTTCTCTCGTTCTTCTCCTTTCATGCATTTCTCTTATTGTGTGTGCTATAGCTTTGATCATTAATACTCATACTTTCCAACTATTACAATCATTATTCTATGATATTTCTTGTGTATAAAAAAAAGTACCATAATAATAGTAATCATAATAATAATAACAAGATATCTGTAAGTAGGCTATTTATTGCAGCTACATGTTAACGCTCATTTATGTTTAATTCGAAAAAATGCTTGAGAATATGATGTTACAAAAGGGCAAACAAGAAATAATCATGTCGATACAATTGTTTCTCTGCTTGATTGCTGACATTTAAATACAGCAAAAAAAGAAAACGATGGGAACAGCCAGCATTTAATATATATTTGTAAGGTTAAGTAGCTGAAACAATGGCAGTGGCCGTATTTACTCAATATGGAAATCGAATGTTTTCTTCAATACGAAGAAAGTGCATAGGCAAACCGGATATTTGTTCGAGAATGAATAAATAATGGATGTTATGTTTTCTTGTCATCAGCCACAACGAATAGGTTAAGTTTTAGCTAAAAATATATGTATAACTTAGTTTTGTCGTATACGCATGGACGTCTGGCGGATGTCATTCGAGCGCGTGCTAATATGTCAACAAATCAATCTATCATTAGACTAGAAAGAGAGAGAGAGTAGTAGCAAGACAACAAAGAAAGAAGAAGAAAAAAAAATATATATATATATTATATTCATTTTGTTTGATTCTATAGATGGCCCAATATGTTCTCATAGAATTCAATATCCATTACAGTTCTTTACTGGTATTCGTCGTTCAATAAATTTAACTTGTTTTATGAATGATGCAAATCCATCGCATTTAAATTTTACTTGGATTTTACCCGATGGAAATACACAGATAGGATATTATATAAATTCAACGTCAAACTATCTTACCGTTCTACCCAATCACAGTAACGATTTCGGACAAGTTATTTGTCGAGCTGAAAACGAATTAGGCCTATCTGGTGAATGTCATATTAATATGGTCATGGGCGGTAACTATAATTTTCTTTTTTATATAGATAATAAATCAAACTTTTTGTGATATTCAGGTATACCTGATCCAATTGTATCCTGTCAGCATACCTATGTCAATACGACATTAACAGTTAATTGTGTTGCTGGATTTCATCAAGGCGATGAAGATTTTTTTTGTTACATGTATAAACGACAAGACAATGGCAGTTTTTCTGAACACGCACGACTAAAAGGTACTAAATAATAGTGGAAACTCAATGTTTATTTTCATTGAAATTATTTTATTTTGATTTCTTCTTAGGCAATTGTGCATTTATTCTTCCTGATCTTAAACCTGAACGACATCATGATTTTCGTGTATTTACAAAAAACAAATTTGGTGATAATTTCGATAGAGGTTATGTCATTGCAGTTGGCAAGCCCAGAGGTATAAAAGCTTCTGTTTTTTTTGTTGTTGAAACGAATAAATCTTTTTAATTCTATTTAGTTGAAACCTTGGCAGAAAAAACTCGAAATAATTTACCATATATTGCTCTATGCATCGTAGGCGCATGTCTTGTATCATTATTGATGATTTGCTGTTGCTGTCATCATATTCGTCGAATTAAATATAAGAGAAAAATAAAAGGCAATTTCGACAGTAAGAATATTGTAACACGATTTTGAATTAATTTTATAATAATTATTATTATTTAGGTCTTACATATCAAAATCATAATCCACATACATATTCAAATTCAAACGGAAAACAGTCTTTAGGTAAACAAATTTGCATAGAATTCTTTTATTATGCAACATAAAAAATTTTATGTATGATCTAAGGAATAAAAAAAAATATAGAAACTAATGTTCTTAAGAATATTTACTTAGGTCACTCTGCCTTTGAATTTATAGAAAATAAAATTGGTGATCTATCGTATTCGTTGATAAGTTTTACCTCAATTGTTAGTTTTAGCTACTATAGTAAATGAATATATATATAACTCATTTATTCTTATCGAGTGCTGACAGGTATTAAAGACAATATTATTGATAAAGACCTACTTGATGGATAAAATATAGTATGATCGAGGTTTCTATAATTAATTACACTTGCACAAGGCTAACTCTTTTGATCTTCGCTATTCAATTAATCAATATTTAATTTTGTTTTTCTCATAATAAAGTACATGCAAAACACAATGGCAATGGAACAGCGTATCCTGTCCGTCCTTATCGCTCGAAAGATTATTTAATATCTAATGATGCATCATCTTCACATCGTAACGTGCCTCCAGTACGAAGTATCTATTCAACTGATGATGAAATCAATGCTTCGAGAAGAAACACATTAAAAGAAACTGATCTCGATCAATTACTTGGTTCAACCAACCCTGCTGGCTCGTCTGCAACAGCAATAATTAAAACCTTGCCTTTAACTCGTACCCGTCCATTGTTTACTCCATTCGGTACTCAACTACAACATCATACCGATGAAACTATGCCACAACCGCTGACAATTCAACGTCGGTCAAGTTTTCAAGCTGCAACGAAACTAAACGGCTTTGACTTTTATAAATCTCAAGAACCATTCTATTTAATCGATAGACAAATGATGAAAATGAATCAGAGAAATAACTATTCACCGGAACGTGATCTACGCGAACGTGAACAATATCGTGAAAAACGTCGTGAATACTCTCCGAATTCAAGAGATGACAATTTAATTGATATTAATCGACAAAATCTACTCGATGCAAATCGTAGCCGAGAAAATAGCATTATTATCGAAAATAATATGTTAACAACAACAACAACAACAGCCGATCAATTAAGTACAGTGAGTTCAAATAATGATCACCAATGGCGTGAAATGAGCGCTGTCGATGAAATTGATTATCAAGATCGTTATATCGATACAAATGTTGATAATGATCAACAAGATTTAAAAGATACGGATAATGATAACGAAAAATTTAATACAAACGATGATTATCATGATCGACAAAGTTTCGATCGAGTATCTATTGATTATCACCGTGATGATGATACAACATTTATTAATTATGAGCGCGATGAAGATCGTTATCGTGATGATGGTATTTATGTGTGAATCCATCTTGAATTTTGTTTCGCTAAATTTGTACATAGAGAGAAACTGTCATTCTTTCTTTCTTGCTGTTTTTATTATGTGTCGTTTGTTTGTTTTCCAGGTTTTTTTTCTGTTTTTTATAAATGCATTCAAATTTAATAAGTATTTCGAACAAAAAACCAAATATTTCTTTACTGTTTATATTACTGAAAATATTTTACAAAGGAAATTATTGATATCAGTGTAGCACATCACGTTTTTTCCACAGGTACCCAAAGAAAAATAATTCTTGTAGAAAATCTATGCATATATTTGGTTGTTTTCAGGACAAAAAAAAATTATCGATAGTACATATGTAAATGGCAGGGATAGAATAACCTTTGTAAAGTACAGAAATATCAAACAATATACAAAAAAAAAAGAAGACGCGATGATATGCTTCGGCGAAACATGTTGGACAATAACAACACATGAAAAACTAATTAGAGAGACACATTACAGCACTGACATTAGTCTGACTGATTTTATTGACAAGGAAAACATACTAAATGAATGAGTTTCAATGTTTTACAATAGTCATGTTCAGATACAACAACGATGGAAAGGTCAGAAAGTAGAATTTCCTTGTATTTTCTATCGTGAATACAAATGTATAGGACAAACAGTTTTAGTTTCGGTAGCTTCTTCTCTGTTGATAAATCTATAAATGTTTGCTGTTTTAATTTATCTAGTCGAGCGTTAGTACTCTTTGACGTTACTTGTCTCGTTAATCATGCTCTGATGGATACATGATTTATAGAATATATTCGCTTGATACTACACAATATTTTACTATAATCTTTAGATCTAATTAGGACAATTTTTTTTCTCTTTCTCTATCTCATGATAACAGTTGATTTAACACATTTTCTAGTCATGGGAGATAACCATAAGGACAAGGTTTGTTTTTGTGTTGTATAACAGACTTTCTAATGTCTGGTTGTGGTAGAAAAACTCGATATTTTTCTCATGCTTCACGAACTAGTATTATTTTAGCCTTTAGCACGTTTTAAAAGAATTCTATAAAATCTGACCAGAATCATCGTAAACGAGATTTTTCTCATAGAAATCTATTAGCTGTTTAGAAGTTTTTATCGTCGAATCAATTGTAGAATCTTGTAGTCCAGTAAACAAGTATCAGACTTTTAAAACATTCATGATTAGCAATGTTCCACTACTTATATAGGATATAATTATCGTTTAATTATACACATCTGGATATATTTCATCTATTTTTCGAAAACAATAATGATTTTCCGAGACTATTTAAATTCTTTACAGTTTATTTTCAATCATATATGTGCGCTTCTACTGTAGATTTATTTATAAATTTTCCATATGAATAGATCTACAAATCTCTCATCAAGCACCAGTGCTTTTGATAAGCATGTACATCAATACTGCTTCTATCTTTATCTTATTTCGTATAGAAACAAAAATATATAGATCTATAACAAACTATGATGTACCGGTAGAAAAACAACTCAAGTATTGATCGCTTGCATTCATCTATTTATATTATCGACATTTGGTTGCCATGAAAACAGGGCGCCATTGAACAAGGTCGTTCAGTAGACTATGAAAAACGTTTCTTAATTTAAACTAATTCTCATTCAATACTTATGTTTACCCATGATTTAATATTTTCTATATACGTACTCGATAAACAATGACAGAAAACATAGTAAAAACATGTTAATCTAATGTATATAGTTATGTTGACCTTCTTAATTATTCTAAGGAAAATGATGAACACATGTGTAATCAATTTTTAGTTTATTCTATTGATTGTTTTATTTGTTTATAATTATTTATTAATTAAATTAAACATTATTGCATGAAAGTAGACTTTTCTACAGGTTCTATTTTTATTTGAGATGTAAAACCAAGGGGAAAAAACTGATTTCTTGATTTCTGTGATTTCTAATGATTTCCACTCCAGGAAATCAGTTTTACAAGTAAAAGTCGCATTGTCGAACGTCGTTGAAAACGTTTATAAATGAATAAAAATCGATGAGAAATTGATGGAGTTTAACGATAGTCACCAAAATTGGTGATCCTCATAGAAAATTAGAAAATCAGAAAAATCGTCAGAAATCACTAGAAATCAATACGTTCTTTTTTTACTGTATATTTGGAGAATTTTTGTAATATGAAATGATTTCTAGTGATTTTTCAGTGATTTCTAATGGCTTCTCATGTTTTTCTAACAGTCAAAATCGATTTTCAGGTTTTATTTTCGTCCGACCGCCTTTTAATGATTTTAAGTGATTTCTGGCACAAGAAATCAGTTTTTTCTCCCTTGTGTAAAACATAAAGCTAACTCTGATTTTTAATGACAAACAGATCCAGCTATTTATTTTGCGCCTTCAGATTGATTCTAGGCTACGAAAAGCATTTCCGCAAATGTTGTCCACTTTATAAACTCGTTAATAGGAATAGCCACATAAAGACGTAAGTCAACTTTTTCTTTTCTATATGATGAAATGTTGCCGTTCGGCTTGTTGTCTTTCTTCTTTTTTCTTTTCTTGTCCTCTATACGAACAGTTGAAATGTTTGTTTAAGTCATTTAATAAATGCACTTTTCTTGTACAACAAACATCAACTCAGAATATTAGAAATAATCTTATGGGCTTTCATGATTACGAACAGAAGTTAACTAATAATCCAACATAAAAGAAGAAAAAAAAAGAATACAATTTTTTCTTTGTTTTGTCAATATTTGTCGCGATAGCAAATGAGATTGCCTGATATCGTTTTACATCTTCTAGCAATAATATGATTCATTATGACAATGATCAAATTTTATGTTTTTTGTTTGATACAAAAGGAAATCTTCTAAAACTTTTACTTTCGATTTTTTTCTCGATGCCCGATTCTGTCGTCCAAAGTTCTCGTCTGATTAAAACAAAAAGTTCATTATGAATTTGATCTGTTGACTGTACTTTTAAGCGAAAACGTCAAAATGAAATCCTAAGCTCTCATTTACTAATGGGACAAATTTTAATTACAGAGAAAAATAATGAACGAATAAATACTTTATTCTATGATGTTGTCGTATTCTATGAGCATGCAATATAAAAGAGTCGCATTTTTGCAGTTTTCTTTTTTTTATAATTCAGCGTAAATTAAAAAAAATCATGCATCGACCGTTTGCGGCGATAAATACACATACTCGTAGTTAAATTCACATGGGTACAATTCTTTCGCGATAAGCGAACGTAAAAAGTAGAGAAAAAAAAGGCGAATGAGGAGGAAGAGAAAGAGGAAAAAAGTCATCGATAAAAACATTGAACAATATTATTATTATTATCGGGCAGATTCGATTGAAGCAACAAGCAAGACACAATTAAAAAGAATTCTTGTCGATCAGATTCTGCTTTTTTTTGGTTTTAGCTCGGCATAACCAAATACAACTGAATAAAAACACAAATGAACCGTGGATTGTAAGACATTAGCAACTTTTCATTGTTGACTTTTCGATTACTTTTTTTTTGACATAGTAATCAAACCGTTCAACCAGCTGTTGTCAAACAACAATATGATCCCGAGCGTGTATGGGACTTCGAAAATCGCTGGCGTTCCGACTTATTCGACTGCAAACCATGGAGTCAATGTAAGATTAAAAACATTGAATGATTAAATAGTTTATCATAGTCTTATTGTATTTGATGTTAAATCAGGCTGTTTGTTCTGTTGCTGTGGTTGTTGCATGGGATGCAAACTTTCAAAACGTTTAGGAGAATCAGCAATTATTGGTTGTTGTCCATGTGCATTACCCTATTTTCGAACGAAGTTACGAACTGCAAGACGTATTGAAGTATGTAGATTTCCGTGACACAAAAGAAAAGAAGAAAAGTCCTTCCGATATGATGAAATTTCTTTGCTGTTTTTTTTAGGGTGGCTGTTGCGGAGACTTTTGCGCAACAAACTGCTGCATGCCATGTGCAGGAAATCAACTGGCAAATGAACTCGACTCACAAGGATTATGGGATGATAAAAAGTCAAGAAAAACTTATCCTCGAAATGATAATCGTTCTAACCAAAATAATGACGATTACTAAAAGACTGAACATTTATTTGACACTCCAAAAATTTATCTTTCTTCTTTACAGATGTCTGCATAATTATATACGCATATGAATAAAAAAACGCAGCAACACGTTTATCCATATAATATATTTTGTTTTCTTTTAAAGTCAACAATCGGAACTATGATCTTATTGGTTGTCATTGTAATCATTTGATTCCATTCTGTCCCTAGTAACAACGAAAAGTGGCTTTCGTCTTTTCTTTTGTTAATATTAAGTGAGACATGGCTAAAATGAAAAGGATTGTTGTTGTTGGTAGTGAAATGCTTATGCACAGTTTTTGTTTCTAAAAGAAACAAGTTCACTATTTGCCTTTCTGAATATGTTTTTACTTATTTCTTCTTTCTTTCATCTTACTTATGCCACTGAAGTAACCAGACATGCGTGTTATTATTACCTTGACAACAATGCTACTTTATCTTCATTGATCCATTGAAAGGAATTCATACGCGTTCAACAAACAAACAAATTCGATTCAAAGACTTGCATTATAGTTATCATTTATTTAAAAACAAATACAAATGCCACGGTATAGATTTCATTTCAATTTTAAATGTATTTCTCTAAAAATTTCTCGTAGCAATCAGCCAATTATTCTTCAACCAGTCGCTTCAAATAAGTTCTTAACGTTTAATAATAGTTGGCATCAAACACTTTTCGGTTCATTTAAACCATGTCCCCAATGTATGTTGTTTAATAGAATCGTAGAGAAAATAAATTTTCATTGATGATAAATTTCATTTAGCTGCGTTTGCATATTTTTGTACACCATGTTATATAGCTAAATTGCACGACCGTTCCGGTGAACATTTTCTTACGAACTGTATTAATCCATGCTCATTGATGGTATTACGTACTAAAGTTCGAACTGCATTTCATATTCGAGTAACTTGAAAAGAAGAAATCTTAAGAATTCACTTTTACTTATTCTGTTTTGTAGGGTAGTTTAGCAGAAGATTGTTACAAAACAGTGTGCTGCATAGTTCCATGCGCGGCTATGCAAATAGAAAAAGAACTCGATCATCAAGGTATTCCGAATAAAAATCCTAATTAGATCGTTGTTTCGATATTTATTTGTTAATTTTATTTGTTTTTGAAATTTGTATTTTTTCGTAACCAGCAAAGATAATGCTCAAATCTGTGTGCACATATGCTTGTGTGAATTTTATTTTTGGATCGATTATGAAATAAAAGAAAATCAAAAAATACTTCATCGAAATTTCTTTTTGTTTTTATTCATATGCATATGATTATTTAAATGACATTGGAAAAGGTGAATAGTGTACATAGAATTTGAATTAACTATGATAATTGCAGTCATTTCGTATTTGATTTTGATTTCTTGTATCGAATGGACGTATTTTTCATGAAGAAAAATAGTAGGTGTAGGTTAGGAGGTGAGATTTCTAAGGTTTATCTCGTCGATGCTTTACGTTAGGGATTAATATCGATTACTTTAACGCTATTGAGAGATATAACATTGCTGATAAATACTCTCATAATAGACTTTGACAGATGGAGTGGATGCATGCTAATAGCAGACAACGACGGCAAGCATCAAACTCATTTTTGCTTTAGTTCTATATTAAAAAAAAGTCATCGTAGGGTATTAACAATAAGGCGAAGATGAATACAAAAATATGCGAAAGTCTTTCTTGATGCATTCTCAAGAGCATAGTTTCTGATTTCTCTAGAAATCTCTGATTATATTTAAGATATCACAAGTATTGATCAGTAATATTTTGATTTATCGTAAATCTCCTGCAATTAATCCGAAAAATATGAGTTAATAAAGTTAAAACTTTCGAACATCAGCAATATTGATTTCAATTAGATATACAATCGTAATGTGCAACCTGCGGGCGATGTAATAGATGCAAATAACAACTCTTGTTTTCGTTTATTAAAACAAATGACTCAAACAACAATAAACCAAAAACAAAAGAAAAATATGGTGCTGATGATTAGTAGCAAAATAAATCAAACATTGAGTTCAAGTACAAATCGAAAAGAAAACATCTCTTTTCGAGGTAGATATATAAATAAGTCGGTTTATTTCTCTATATATTAGATTGTTGTTTTCTGTAGACACATTATTAACTTTTCGAGATTTTAAAAGTTTTTCACTTTGCATTAATATAATGAGATGGAAAAAAAGGCGTTTGTTGACTTTCGACGGTCAACTGTCTTTACGATACGAGTCACTTTTTGTTCGATTTTAGGACAAAACAATTTCAATTATCAAACTTCGTTGATGAATAGATCTGATGTTTATATTCACAAAAAATAATCTAACCATAGAAATTATTTTATGAAAACAATTTGTTTTGTTTATACATTTTCAGATTCTAAATAAACATAAAAAACAATTTTCTTACAATTTTATTTTGAAAATCTTTCTCTTGAAAAGATCTCGTTGTATTCTTAAATTTTGCTCGTTTCAAGTGTGTGTGTGTCAATAAGTAACTAATGGAATTGATCGTGTTTCTCTTGTTCCATAGCAGCCATAGCATTGTTGTACTTTTCGACAGTTGTTAAACGACTATATTAACGAAAAAGAATGATTCCTTCGCCATACCCGTATGCATTTTAGAATAAATTATTCAAATTCAAATTAAAACTATTTCTCTTCTAGCATTGTAGTACAAACAAAACCAGGTGATGATGTTTGGGCATACGAAAACTGGTGGACAAATAGTATGCACCATTGTTGCGGTAGTCCAGCAGCTTGTACGTATGAAAACAAAAACACGCGATGAAAATGTTCTAGACAATGTCTGACTTGTTTAATTCGATCATAGGTTGTTTCGTCTGTTGCTGTTGTCCTTGTGCAACGTTTAAAATCTATAGGCGTGCCGATGAAGATTTATTAGCATGTTGTTGGCCAACGACTCTATGGCCATTACGTACTAAAATTCGAACGTTATTTCGAATACGAGTAAGATCTATCTTGCTAAAACAAAAACGGAGTTTTTTCATTTTTTTACTTCAATAGGGTTCCATATGTGGCGATTGTCTAGCGGTTTCGTGTTGTTCATTTTGTGCTCTCGTTCAAATGTATCGTGAATTAAAAGAACAAGGATTATAAATAGAAAAGGACATTTTATTATAATATATATATATACAACAATCAAAAAAAAAACACAAAAGAAAAAGTATTAAATAAAAATACGAAATGTTCTCTGTCTCGCTCTATTTTCTAAATTTCAGTTTCTTGTTTAATTGTTAAAGTTGATGGTGAATTTGTTGTTTTTGCAGGTGATGGTGATCTTGTACTAAGTATTGTGTCAATTTCAGTTCGCATAAACGCCCATGGCACATTTGTTGAACCAACTAGTGGACATTTTAAACCGCTTGGACAATAAATTTCTTTTTCACCTGTTCGTTTTTTAATAAAATTTTTACAACATAAAAAACAATAGCGATGTTCCGACATGGATGGACATTGTACAAAATGTGTATCTTCGAGGGCTTGATGGCAGTCACTACATTGAAGAATTAACAATGACATTGATGTTGACATGGCCTCGTTTACTTGTTGATGCGTACGTAAACGTTTTGATAAACGATATTTATTCATAGAATTCGTATTAGTATCATTATTTTTACGTTTCGATATTGATTGACGTATCGATGGTAATTTCGTTTGTTTTGGATCAAGACAAGCTTCTGGTAGGAGACTTCTATTTGGTAATTCTTTAAATGAACGTACACGTTCATGTAGTAGATCATTTAATAGATGCCAATTATTATTTGTTTCATCGGATATTGTTGTTGTTGATTTTATTCGATATTGAAGTGCGTTATAAGGATTTTTCAATGATTGATTATCGTCATTTGTTGACGATTGTTTAACATCATTATTCATTTGTCGATATAGAGAATTAATATTTGCGTGAACATTACTTGAACCAATTGGATATTCACTAAATATGCGTAATTCATATTCATTTGAACCACCTGTTGACGAATGCCGTTGATGAGAATCAAAAAGAAATGCTCTGGCTTGAATTGTTGAATCATGTTTAAGTCGTATGTCAAATGGAGTTGATGATGCTAATAAACGTAAACTATCTTTAACTAATTCTGGTAATGAAAGATCATCAGGTTCTTGTGATGATGTTGCATCATTCGATGGAGATGATGAAGATAAATGTGAAGATCGATTGTTGCACGATGTTGACGTACGATGATGTCCATTTGATAGAGATTTAAAAGGATACGAAATACTATTCGTTGAAAGAAATGATGTCGGAAGGGGTAGAAGAGTTTTCGATGATGTAAAATCATTCGATCGATCAATCAATGACGTACGACGAAGCGTACGAGCATTTTCTAGGATTGCTTCAATGCGGTCGGCACCTACAAGTATTTCCCGTTGAATTTTAATTCTAAAGAATATAATAGATTTACCTTCATAATTAACGCAACCGCGACAAACTGTTTCCGAAAAATCATAAATCATTGCCCAAGGTGTACGAGGCAGATCGCATAGATAGCAATGTTGTCGATTTAATCGGTACATCTTCGAATTACTCGAAAAACAAACGTAGTCTTTTTCTCTTGAGTATGATGATGAGTGAATAGAAAGAACTTGCTTCTCTATGTTTCATCGTTTCTCCCTTTCCCTCCCTCTCCCTCTCCCTCTCCTTCTCCTTCTCCCTCTCTCTCTTTTCGCTCTATGTGTGCGTGTGTGAATGCATGCTTGCACGCACCGCTGTAATCATGCGAATGCACACACGCGGACATATCCGTATACGTGCTGTGATGGTGGTGGCGTGCTCAAACAGAATTTGATTTCGACGCTCTTGCTCATTCGCATGTGCGTGATCCTCATTCACATATACACAAGAGAAGATGACGACGAAGAGAAAACAGAAAAAGAAGAAAAAGAAGAAGAAGAAGAAGAAGTTGACTGAGCAACGTAGAGTGCAGAGTAACGAAGAGCAAATAAAAATATATAGATATACGTGTTTGGAATCAACATTTGAAGATTTTGTAGTTCGAGCACGTTGCATCACAGATGAGAGAAAAGGAAAGGCTAATGATATGGACAATTTTTTTAACAAATAAGTCACGTTCAAATTTCGAAGTCCTTTTCGAATCAGAAACTTCTTTCCTTTTTTTTGTTTTGTTTTATTGTCTATGGAATGTCATCTTTGAATGATGTCGACATCGACGGGTTAGATATAATTGAAAAATACTTGATCTATATTTAAATATAGATTCCATAGAATAACGACAATAGAGGCTTTTTTACTGTTTGAATGGAAATATGTGAGAAAATACATTCATGCACGAAAAAAACCTAATGGTTGACGGATTGTTTTATATTCATACAAGCATCGAATATATATATCTAGACACGCGAAGTTCGCCGTCACTTAGCATCGCCTTGTTCTCCATCTTTCAATGTATATGCATTAGGTGACACGCGAATAGTTAGCTATTGAGAGTTATCGTAGACATCGTTGCCGCTTGTCACGATTTGAATATAATTGTCGAATAGTTTTAGGATGGAAACGCAAAGAAACAAGAATAAATCAAAAAAAAAAAGAGAGAAAAAATACGTGCTCTGTACCCAGACTATTTATTCTTGTTTGATTATGAGTGATGAATAACCATTATTTGGATAGAATTAAAAATCAGAAATCACCGTTGGATATTTCTTGTTATAAAAATAATATTAAACTTACGAATTAAAGCGAAAATCTTCATTGGATCGTTGTGATATTTAATTTAGGATTTACATGTTTTCAAAGGAATTTTAGGATGTCTAGCAGATAAATAGATTATTCTCATCAATTCTAGACATCTTGTTTATGCTTCGCATAACACTAGATCTATTCCGATGAAATAAATCTTTAGAGGATTATAATAGTTAAGCATCCAGGCTTGATTTATATTTCAGGAATTTAGTATGTATTTCGATGTAAAATGGTGTTGGATGAAGTCCAAGATAAAGAAATCATTTCAATGAATTAAAAAAAAAGTTCGATAGCATTTCTTATATTCGATTCTCAGGTTGTAGATCAGTTCGGCTATTACTTTCTTTATAATATTTACTTGAGGTGTCTTTTACTAGAATCATACTGATGTATATAACTTTTATATCAAACGAATACATCAATAGCATTGGTATATGATAAGGATTTAGTTGGATATCAATTTAAAATTATCGCATCTGAAATAACGTTAACAAATATTGATGAGACAATAGTAACTCTTTAGTCAATATCTTTAGTATACTATCTTGATATTTATTTGAGATGTAAACAAAACAGATGGCTAAACGGAAGACTTTTGATTGAAATAAAATTTTATGTGTTAACAATTCCTATTATAGTTCCCTAATCAAAAATACTAATTTTTACCACAAAAATAACAACAGTGAAATGTAGCTTAAATAATTATCAAAAACAAAACTTGTACGGATCAATTTTTCTTTTCACGTTTTGTTCTGATTTGTACTATTTCTTCAGCGCTCGTCGGATGTATACCAATAGTATGATCAAACAAGTCTTTCGTTGCACCAGCGCGTAGAGCAACTGAACACATTTGAATAATTTCTGGCGCTGCATGATCCATCAAATGAATACCAACAACACGTTGTTGACCATTTCGATCAACAATTAATTTCACATAGGATTTTCGATCACGTTTTGATAATTGTACAAACATTGGTTTAAATGTTGATTCATATACATCGTATCCATCGACTCCGTATGTTTCTCTCGCTTGTTGTTCCGTTAAACCGCATGTACCAATAGCCGGTTCGCTAAATACAGTTGTGCCTACTGTAGCATAGTCAACTTTTCGTGGTTGTTGATTACCAAATAGCATGTTTGCTAAATAATGACCTTCTTGTATAGCCACAGGTGTAAGAGCTTTACGATCTGTACAATCTCCAACCTAGAAAACGAATCTTCCGTGAAAAGAACATGCTTAGAAATCTTAAACCTACTGCATAGATATTTGGCATAGTTGTTTGTGAATAATCATCGACTTTGATCACACCATTGTCATCAGTTTTAATACCGGCTTTATCCAAACCAATATTATATGTATTTGGATGACGACCAATAGCAAACATAACAAGATTTGTATCCATGGGCGTTTTATCTTGTTTAAATTTAACACGAAAAGAATCATCAGATGATTTTTCTATACGTTCCACTTCAGTTTGATATCGAATATTGATGCCATTCTTTTTAAGTTCATCAGTTAATTTTGCTCGAATATCTAAGTAGCAAGAAAAGGTGACATTTAAAAAAACGTTTTAGCAGTAAAATAAAGATGCTGAATTTTATAGAAACCATGTCTCTATAGCGGAAATACACAAGTAAAAGTTCATTTATTTTATCTAGTAAAAGAATTGATTCACTCTGCGAAAATGTAAAAATACTAACTACTGAAGATTGTTTACTAATTTTCACGTAATCTAATTTCAAACCTTCATCAAACGATGATAAAATTGTCTTTCCACGTAAAATTAATGTTACTTCACAACCAAATCCATTAAAAATACAAGCAAACTCTGTTGCAATATAACCACCACCTAAACATCAAATCAATATATTTCGTCATAGAAGTCAAATATATCATACCAACAATAATAACATTCTTAGGTAGTTTTTCAAGAAAAAAAGCATCATCCGACGTAATTATATGTTCACGCCCTTCAATATTCGGTATGATCGGACAACCTAAAAATCAACAGATTCAGTTTTGTACATTCTTCAAAGCAGACAATCGAACCTCCAACAGCGACAAGTATATGTTTCGTTGTATATTCTTTATTGTTAACAACGACAGTATGTGAATCTTTTAATGTTGCACGTCCTTTTATTATTTCAACATTATTATCTTTTTGATTTTTTTCATATGCATTGTTAAGTCGTTGAATTTCTGCATTTTTACTTTCTAAAAATTTCTTCCAATTATGATCATTATAGTTCATATCAATTTTTGGCCAACCATAACCATGAGCATCATGGAACAATTCTCGAAATTGTGATGCATAACAAAATAATTTTTTTGGTACACAACCAACATTAACACACGTGCCACCTAGAAAATTAAAACAGACGTGGACAATATCGATGTTATTTTCAATAAAGTTGTTTTACCCAATTGTTTACTTTCAGCTAAAGCAACACGAGCACCTAATTGAGCAGCTATTCGACTAGATCGAACACCACCTGATCCACCACCAACTACGAAATAATCATAATCATAATTTGTCGTATTTTTTCCACTAGTCATTGCCATAAATCGATGAGAACGAAGGCCGCTTTGACCGGTACCAACAGTAATACGATATAATTTATACGTATTGTCAATTGAATGACGGCTTAAAAATCCACGATAATAATTACAGCCAATCATATTACAATCAATGAATCATGAAAGTTCTTTTTCTTCTATAGATCACTGTCAAATACTCAAATTATAATAAACATAAAGTTTCAAAAAGCAGACCAACTTTCTTTTCTCGATCAACTTTTATTCGTCAATAAATTGACCTATAGAAATGAGTCGGACGTCGAATTTAGTTTAGTTCTAAATAAATAAATTTAATTCATCAACATCCAATAAAGATTATCTTTTTCTGTAGATCCATCAAAATTATGATTGAGAAGTAGTCATAACAGTGGGGATAATCAGATTTTTGTCAATAGAATTACTACCAGTACATTCTTATGCATGTTTGCCAATTGATGCTGATTAAAAGGATTTCTATCAACGTTATTTATTCATAAATACAAACAACAAAATATATTTCAAAAACATTGGCACAGTTATAGTGGCGGATCCAGAAATGTCTGTGTCTCAAGGGAGCATATATGTGAAACTTGAAACTTGAATTCAATTGAATTCAAGTTTCAAGTTTTACACTACTGATAAACTCTGTCAATACTGGAGAAAACTTCAAAAGAGTTGATCGCACAAGAATCTATGTTTACTAAACCTATGATATAATATAAGCATTAGGAAAATTTTCTATGGCGGAAATTTAGGTCAAAAGATTATCTTTCAAAATCTTGTAACAAGTTCAAAACCAATTATGCATCAAGATCTATGAGAATCAGTCGTTTTAAAGTTATTTAATTATCGATAGTATTTGTCTAGTAAGGATGTGTCAGGCAGAATTGAGTTCTAGGCAATATTAAACCATATTTTTACAAAATTAAAATTTAGATTTAGATTTAGCATCTAATGAAAAATTTATAGTGTTTGCGATAAATAAAGTTTCTAGCACGCGAAATGAATTAAAATTTAACAAGACAAGTTTTAATAGATGAGTGAGCATCGCTAATTTAAATCATATATCTTTGAAGACGATGTACCGTTTGGTTACTTTGCGTAATGAAAACGATAGCTTCTTCAGGAAGATGTAGAGTTCGCTAGCTTTTCCCTATGTAATATCAAAAAAATGTGGAAACGTCGGATTTCATCCGAGAGTTATGTGTACTGCAAAAAGTACATGGGACATATGAGTCATTCTAGAATGTCTGAACACCAAAGTTATCATGAGAAACTAGGCACTTTGGTTTCTGGATGCAGTTTTTGTGCATTTTGAGACCGTTTTCAGGCGATGTTTCGTTAGAAAGCTACGATTTAGTTCTAAACTAGTATTAGATTCGGAATCGGCGTTAAAAACTGAGTCGATTTATATATGTTGTGGATAATTCTGAGAAAAAAATGTTTTTTTTGAAAAATGCCTGTACTCCCCCTCAGGGATGGTCTGGTCAATAATGAGAATTTTTTCGATAACTCAGTCATTTCTTGACGGATTGCTTTCATCTTCGAACTCGACTGAGATATTGATGAGATCATTTTGTGTACAAAATTTCATGACAATTGGATGAGGCTTTCAAAAGTTAATGATGTTAACGGACGGACACACTGACCGAATCTAGTGTACTCACTTTTTTTGAGTACACAAATTCTAATCTCGGTTTTTCTCCTTTACATTTTATAAGAAAATATGAAGATTTTAAAGTCAACTAATTAGTCCTAGATTTTAATGTCCCCAGTAACATATATGCGTCCAAAAAAAGAAAAGATATTCAAATGAGTTTGTATCATCTGTAGGATAAAAGAAAAGTGATAAAAAAACATCCGCGATATTTATGAGAATATGTAATTATGTGCATGCGTTAGATGCTTAGGATAACAATCTGAGAATAAAAAATACTCATATTCACTCCAAAATCCAGGTGAGACTCAAGCCTCACGAGTCTCAATGATTCCGCCGCCACTGATTGAATGACATAATCCTTTCAATACTTAATAATAGAAATTAACGTCTTTGTTTATTATGATTATAAGTTATAGTATTTATTATATATTATCTGTAAACGTTAAAATTAGTTCTTGTAATTTTACTACCTTTTTATATTAGCTAATCATAATCATAATTTATGTGAAATCGTGAAGAAAACTATATTGCGAAATGAAATCTTCGATTAGATTATTTTGCTGAAAGAAGCGCCGAATGAAATTAGATTGGAATAGAATACCTGTTATATTACTTTATCTAGTCCCACTAAAATCATTAATTTATGTTCTAGGAAATTCAAATAGCAATCTCCCTTGTATATAATATGACACTGAATAAATATCAATAATGTATTGAATCGGATTGATTGCTTACTGATAAGATTTATTCCTACTGACAGTATTTCAGTTTTACTATTAGTAATAAACGATCGGCTTTTTTTAATTGAAAAGAAATTTCTTTTTTCAATATATATCATTTTGATCTGAATCCTATCTGTTTCTTCTAATAGATAGATTTATTTCTTTTATTTATCCATCATAACGAACAATAATGCATGAATATTATTAAAAATCATCAGTAACAGGAAAATGAGTTTTCATGTTTGTACCACGGCAAAATTTCAATTAACAAAACAAAACAAACAAAATATTCAGATCATGCACGTTGAAATAAAGTAACATGAGAAAATATATCATGAGATTTGTTACCAATATCCGGCGTTGTAGGTTCTTTTGTTACATGTGTTAATACATTTTTTAATTCGCCACAAGCAGCCTATGATAGAAATAAAACGATGAAAGACTTAGAACGAACGAAAAAACAATGATTAATCAATATCATACCCAAATAAGTCCTAGATATGGAGCTGTAGGTTTCAATGGGCGCGATATATATTCTGGATGATATTGAACAGCCACAAAATATGGATGATTATCAAGTTCAAGTATTTCCATACGTTGATTATCATCACTGTGTCCAACAAATTTCATTCCGGCTTTTTCAAATTCTTCAACATATTTCGGATTCACTTCATATCGATGACGATGGCGTTCATCGATAGTATCAACATTTCCATAGAGTTTTTCTATACAGCAAAATATGAATACATCTTTTTATTTTTATTTTAACTAATATTTGCATACTAAGAATACTATCATCTGTTACAAAATGAGTTGTTCGACGTCCCAATCTCATCGTACCTGTTAGATAATAGGAGAAAAAACAAGCGAATTCTAGCGACAAGAACACATCAGTAGTTTACCTCCCATAGTTCCTGTATTATGTTCTGGCATTTCAATAACCTTAAAATAAATATTAAAGTTTATTGAAAACTAAAATAATCTAAAACTTACCACTTGATGTTCAACTTTATCGAATTCTGATGAATTAGCACCTTTATATTGTAAAACATGTCTTGCAAATTCAATAACAGCACATTGTAAACCGAGGCAAATGCCAAGAAAAGGTTTCGATTGTGTTCGTGCCCATTCTATAGCAGCAATTTTACCTTCTACGCCACGTGAACCGAACCCACCTGGTATGATTACCCCACTAGAATGAGAAAAAAAAACCCACCAAAGTTACGAATAAATCTCATATAAATATACTCATTCACTGTGCACTACAAAGCTGTTGCCACGCTTCATGATATTTAACTGGATCTTCTTTTTTTTTATTTGCTTCTAAATCACTTGCATGAACAAACTACAAGTTAAAAATGATGAATACATATAATCATCAATGAAAAATTTCTATTCTTACTCGTATATTCAATTTTCGATTACAGAAAAGTGCAGCATGATTCAGCGCTTTAAGTACTGATGCATAAGCATCTTCTAAAGCTGTATATTTTCCAACAAGTGCAATGACTACTTCTTCCAATTGTCGTTCGCTTCTATTGAGTAATCGAAAAGTAAAAATAATTTATTATAAAGTCACATTTTTCTTCATTTTCAAGGTAAAATATTTCATTGATGTGTTTTTATTTTCGCTATATATACGTTCCGCATCATAGCGCAACTTTACTGACTGTATTCTGAGTCAGTCATCCTCGTCTGTTGTTGACAAGAAAAAAGCAATAATAAACAGGTTAGACAAGTATCCGCATATCTATCGGTCAATATTTATTAATAATTTGGTCTCGCTATGTTTCAAACATATTCCACTCCAATTAATAATCCATACAGCTACGGTCAATTAAATGCAAACAATCCACCAATCCCTCTTGCAGTTGGTAAACCAAAGGCTGCAGGTGGTAGAACATTAATTATATTAGTGGCTATTATTGGAAGTATAGTTCTGATTGGTATGGCTTTAGGATTAGGCCTTGGCATTAGTACAGTAGGTCTGATAAGTACTTCGAACCTAACGGTTGTTACTAATGCAACT
Source organism: Rotaria magnacalcarata (assembly GCA_900239745.1). Taxonomy (NCBI): domain Eukaryota; kingdom Metazoa; phylum Rotifera; class Eurotatoria; order Philodinida; family Philodinidae; genus Rotaria; species Rotaria magnacalcarata. Next base: position 48,992 of record OENM01000280.1, on the reverse strand, counting down.
AGCTCAGGTTAAATTAACTATCAATTTTTATTTTATTTGTGATTTATTGCATTCGTATTTATTTTCATGAATAAAAATTTACCTTTCAATTAACTCACGCCATTTGATCATCATGGATTGATCATAATTACATTTTAATGTTAGACCGAGGCGTGCTGATAAAAAATTGAAAACACCAGTTTCCTGAAGTAATATAGGAACACGATAGAGTGTCTTGACATCAGGTATGCAAATAACCTTCGATAAAAGAAAATAGTAAAATAAAGTAATTGAATAGTTTGATTTTTTACATGTTCTTTTTCCACTTGACAAAACATGGCAACTTTTTCTTTCGCTGCTAGCGGCATCTGTGTTGCACATCGACAAAAAATCTTGACACATGATAAAAAAAGAGAATCAAATGAATTATTTTTGTTAGAAGAAAATAAAATTTTACGGACAAGATCTGGTGATAAACCATGACCGCGAAGTTCTTTTACACTATGTTGCGTTGGTTTTGTTTTATGTTCTTTCGTTGCACTTGGCTATTGAAAAGATGAAACAAAATTCAAAACGAAAAATAAAAATTTGTTCAATAAAAACCTGTGGAACAAGACTGACGTGAACAAGACAAAAGTTATCTCTTTTCACACGAAATTGAAATTGTCGAAAAGCTTCAACAAATGGCATACTTTCAATATCACCGATCGTACCACCAAGCTATAGGAAAAGCTTTAATGAAAACCATAGCGAAAACATTTCTATCTCACTTCAACAATACATATATCTGGCGTAGTTTTATCGTCATCAACAGATATACATGCAACACGTTCAACCCATTCTTGAATAGCATCGGTAATATGTGGTACCACTATAAATCATATAACAAAGAAACCGAATATTGAATAGGAAGATGAATTAAAGATCTATGGTTTATATTAACCTTGTACAGTTTTTCCGAGGTAATCTCCACGACGTTCTTTATCAATCACAGATTGATAGATTTTACCAGTTGTTATATTATTATCACGATGCAATGTTATATCAAGAAATCGTTCGTAATTACCCAAATCTAAATCGACTTCACTACAAATTACAAAATGAAAGATAACATTATTTCTCCATAAAACATCTGTTAACGATCAATCAGTTTACACTGAAAACTACGTTGGAGAACAAAGGTTCTTTTGCCAAAAGCAATTATATAATTAACTCGAAGAGAATATGCCATTCTAATTTACAGCTTTAGGACGCTATTTGACATATTATCTTATCTATGAATATGACCTACGGGCAAATATAGTAAATACGCGATTACTGGATCAACGACAACTGAACGGTTGAGGTTTCCATCTAAGATCTTGCCTAGAGACACCCGACTAGTATTAAATAAATATCGGTGTAGATTTCAACTATCATAAAAATTGCATTGATTTAAGCTGAAATGCTTAAAATATTCTAGAATTCAGTAGTTCCTACCTATCTATTCAAAAATGTGATAAAGCACATTTTCGAAATTTTTCATGATATCAGCAAAAATCTACTTACCCGCCGTCGTCTAGTACAAATACTTCTCCATGTTCATATGGTGAAAATGTACCTGCATCGATATTAATATATGGATCGATCTAAAAATCAAACTTTAAAACTTTCAATAAACAATAACTTCGATGATTTATTCTATCACTTTGATTGATGTCACGCGAAATCCATTTGACCGAAGTATGGTGCCAATACTTGAAGCAATAATTCCTTTTCCAATACCGCTGATAACACCGCCGGTAACAAGAATGTATTTCATTTGGGCGAATCGATATAAAATATATTCTAGAAAATCATTGTAGAAAAGTCATATTGTTATAAATCAAATAAATCTAGCTGAAATTATTGATACGATATATTTGAAATATCAATATCAAGTGACATATTTTACTAGCGAAGCAAAACTAATCAAACGAATGTTTTCATTTCGAGTTTTTTCATCGCTAGCTTTTATTCCATTCAAAAAAGATGAGGTAAATGTTTGCACTGCACGGGCATAACTGAACAATGATGTCCATGGTTTATAATTATAAATCAATATCACTCATTGCATTTAAATAAACTGCTAAAGTTTCTTCATTATGTTCATGTAAAGTGTGAACAAAACAATGTAATTCTATTGTTGATAATTCAATTTTACCAGATAAAAATATTATTCTTGATACAGCAAGTGGTACAGTACAACGAAGTATCATCACAACTGATTTTGCTATTTGTTCAATTCAAAAATCTTTAGAACAATTTTTACCTTATTAAATTCAAGTTCAATTAACAACTTAAAGCAAAAATATTTTCCATCACACGTTGGCATTTGTCTAGATCATGATCACCTTCGAATGATACTTCGAGTGAAATCATTGGTACAAGATCACACTTAAAATTAAACTAGAAATAATCAACAAGGGTTTTGTCGTTCAAATCTTCATCTGTTGATATATTGAAGAATATCGAACAATGTTCGATGCATTATCATCGATAGTTAAACAAAGCACGCCATTGAGTAAATTGTGCACCGATTATTTTATATCCACGACAACAACGTTCCTCAAGATAATCTAAACTTTGAGTTGTTGTTTCATGATTAGTATCATCCAGTTCAATGAGTCTTCTATCAACTGTAATACTTGGTATATCACCAATGCTTGTTAATTATCGTAAAAATAATGTATCATTTCCATCGATATGATGAACAAATGTTTCATTACAAAGTAGAACTGCATTTGTACATTTCGTCAAATCTTCAATTTTGAATAATAATTGGCGCTGATTGTCTTCGTTGTTTTCGATATTCAGTGACGTGAAACGAGACTAAATAATCCTTTAAAAGAAAGGAAATTTATTTATTACAAAAACAAAATCGAATACGAAATGAAAGAGCCCAAGAGAACTTGACATTCTTCAGCTGATAAAAATCCCATTGCCATGCGTAGCAATATTTTCGGTTATTTGAGCTAATTCATTCAGTTTGCCTTTCGATAAATGATGCACAACTATGTTTAATAGTTGTCGAAACCTACACAATAACAAAAAGTGTGTCTTTCTTTTGTTTGTCGAAACGATACGTTTTTACGATAATGCAGACCGAATTATTTCCTAGTTCATTGCAATCACAATAAGAAAATAATTGAAATTTTTACAACGAGTATCAGAAAGAGAAAGAAATGCAGCGATATCTGACACCTAGGCAAGTCCGTACGTGCTTTTAATCTACTCGAAGATCACAATGTAACTTCATATCAACACAGCGGTAACGTAGAAATTCGATACAATGAGATAATGTTCTGTTTGTTGATAATCAGTACTCTTCAGTCGCATGGACGTATATAGCAGAAATGTTCTTCTAATAATGTCGAATACTTTTCCTTTTGTAACAACAAAGACATATGGAAAAATTAAACGTATATCCATCCTGAAAAAACCGCCCGCTCTATATATATGAAAACCGACAGAGTTTGTCGAAAGCGGATTATATTATCGTTGAAATTCAGCATAAAATACAATACTCAACCATTGAAATGCAAATTAGTAACTCACTTTAGTAGGAATGGAATTAATACGATTTCGGCGATTCTATCTTTGACGAAAAACAATTCGACGAAACTTGAATTTATCGCATAAGATTGCTTCGAATCGCCGTTAAGTTAGAAGAGAATATTTCACAAAATGCAACTTTGGTTTTCGATAATACTGAAATTGAAATGAGATAGATTTTAACGGCTAGCTCTTCTAGACTGGTAAGATTGTATCACTTACGCATGCTTTAGTAATCTATGAAGAATTAAAATTGTCGATATGAAAAGCATTTTTTAAAGGTACATGCAGCGATAACACGGCAAACATTCTTCTGTTCTTTCATGTCTACAATAATATATGGACATAAGATTTTGATTACTTAATCTTCTATTGACAGGTATACTGCTACAAAAAAAAGTGATCAAAATTTACTATTAAGTTTAATCCTTGACGTTATTTTATTGGACATAAATTGTCGTTTTAAATACAAAGGATTTATTTTCAAATCGTAAATATATCTTAGAGTTCGATCTGCTTCTGATATTTAAAAATGATAAGTTCGTACGTAGACTATCATCAAAAGAATATTACTCATGTGCACTCTTGCTTCGAACTCATTGGAATTCAATTACTCGAAAATTGTGTCCTCTTATGTATTCAATCATAGTGCATCGATGTTTTACTTTTGCATGCTCTATTTTCTTTAAGAAAGATCTATTAGATCAATTGATAATCATTGAAACTTCAAATTCTCAAAGAGAACTAATCTGCCACAGCAATAAACTATTCTTGCGCATATAAAACACTTGAAAATTATCGAGGTTTTGATTAATCGAGACAAAAAGTATATTGCAAGGATGATTTATACTGCTCTTGTTGTAGTAAGCATTATAGAATAACATTTTCCGTAGTATTTACTATTAAGTGATAAGAGTTGCGCTCGAAACCCACTCGTATACATAATTACGTCAGAAAATTCCGTTGATTATTATATATCATGCATATAAATGTTATTTTTTATAAATTAGTGAGAAATCATAGAGGTGTAGAACTGAAAGGAAATCTTCTTCTATGTTCTATGTTAAGTTCTTAGAGATTCGTTAAAAAAATGAAGCCTTTTACGTTTTCTAAGAAAAAGATGATCCTATCAAAGTGTTCATTTATTTGAAAACTACGAAAAATCATTAAAAATAGTAGTTGAATAAAAAAAAACCGACCAATCACGAATAATATTTTTGATGGATAAAAGTCATTAAAAATTTTCGATGTATTGTTCATTTCTTTTCTTGACTTTCCAGAGGTAATCCAGCATTGAGTCTCGCGACATCACCTAATACTGACCAATCCATATCTTTCAATCCATTTCCCATTGCTGAAACCATATGCTCTCTCATAACACTACAAAATGGAAGAGGAACACCAACTTGATCACCTGCATTTAACATTGTATTGATATCTTTTAGACCTCCTTCAACTCCAAATCCTTCTCCCGATGGTCGTTCATAATTTCGATCTCGAACACGTCCTTCGTAGGCCAGTAGACTTGGATGTGAATAGAAAGTGCCAAGTATTTGATGAGTGATATTATGATCAATGCCCCAACGTTCATTAAATGCATATATTTGACCAAAAAGTGAAATATTTGCAGCAAGAATCATATTTCCTGTTAATTTTATCACATTCGCTTGTGCTGGACTATCGCCAACAATAATCATTGCTCCGCCAGAATATGTTTCAATCACAGCTCGAGCACGTTCAATGGCATCGTGATTACCGCCTAAGAAACTTCTCAACTTTCCACTAGATGCGACATCTGGACGTCCGAAAACCTAATAGAAGAATCAAACTGCAAATAAGTTTTAGTGGATAATACATACAGGTCCTGCAATGTAAAAAGCTCCATGTTGTTTGTGTAATTCTTCCAGCTGAGTAGCAACATTCGGATTGATAGTTGTAGTATTGACATGTATGGCATTTTTTTGAATTCCCATAAGATATCCATTTTCTCCTAAAAATGCAAATTTTTTGTTTTTGTTTTTCTCAATTCAATTCCATTGACCTTGAGCTGCTTCCAGACATGACTTATCATCGAATAGACAACTGATAATCACATCAGCATCTGTAACAGCTTCACGAAGATTTACTGCTAGATGTGCACCAGCATTTTTTAAATCCTAAAAAGAAAGCTTCTGTTGTTTTTCTTGGAAAGGTTTTTTTAGATATATTAGTTTCATTTATTAACATTTGCTTTTGAACTTGTACGATTCCAGACAGTAAGTTGAAAGCCTTTATTCAAAATATTTTTTGCCATTGCATTACCCATACTACCAAGACCAAGAAAGCTAACTTTCATTAATGGTGATGTAGCCATATCGATAATCTAAAATTGATTAATTATATAATAAATACTTCAGCAACAATCGGTACTCTATGCTTAAAATTGTATTCATAACAATGTTTAGAAATCTATCTATTAGTTAAATACACAAATTGCCAAAAGAAAATGATAAATTTCTACGTAACACTAATTATATTTCTTCTTCTTCTTCTTCTTCTTCTTCGTCTCGTTGCTTTGATTGGATATTGCGTTGCTCGAATAGAGATGTTGAAGTGTATTTGCGCTATACAAATCGACTTTTCTTCTTCTTGATAATTTAAGAAATTCGATTTTCATAGAAATTTATTATCTAATTCAAATAAATAATTTTATTTTATCAATGAATATTGATTTATATCTTACGCGATGAGGAAGGTGGCGCTAAACATTCTCGTCTTTATTATATAGGACGTTATTATAGTCATTAACTCGGAGAAACTCACAGAGGAGGAAAACATGAATGTAGCTTAGCACTTTGTTATTCTTTGTGTTTTTGTAGAAATCTTTCGTCATTTATTAAAGTTATATTGGAAAAAATGGGCTCTCAAATTAGCAAAATCGAAGATAATGTTCAAGACTTCTATAAAAAGACGTGGCCACAAGCTTGGTACTTATCTAAATTGCTTTTCTTGAACTATAATATATATTTTATTGTTATTCAGGTACTTAGCCCCATCATTTCTTACAGCAATAGGTGCGGTTGGCTATGTTGGATATGCGTTTTCGCAAACCAAAGCTGTACCATCATCATCAAATATTTCGTTTTTACATTTGGTTGGTGTTGCTGGTAAATATATATATATATATTTTTTTTCTATTTAAAAAATAACTCGATCAATTATGTATTTTAGGTGGATTTGGTATTAGTTTTTGGATAACAGCTGTGCATGGTGAGAATCAAATTTTCATATGAATAATTAATTATTCCTCTGCTTGCCCAATAGGTCGTGCTATCCAACGTATGTTAACTCGTCATGAATTTGCTACTGTTCAATCACATTTATCATCGGTTTATTTTGCTTCATCGACAATTTTATCTAGTCTAAGTTTGAGCACATTCTTACTACGTCATCCAGTTAATACATGGTCGAAAGAAGCAAAACATTTAGTTCGTTTTGAAAAACTACACAAAACAAAAACCTCAATTTTCTATTTAAATAGGGTATTGCTTTATTTGTTGCATTGGCTGCTGCTGAATTAAATACTCTTATACTCAATCCATTGGTAACAAATTTAATGTTTGACCGTAATAATATTGAATTTTTACAAGCTGCAAAAGTATGTATTTCAATGAATTTATATATACAGTGCTGTGAAAAATTATAGAATCACTTGCTTAATTTTAGTTGTTAGTTTATTTTCGACCAACTTAGGTTGCTAAGGAAACCAAAGNATAATTGAATAGAGCATACTCGAATGTGTAACACCAGCACCGGCTTTGGTTTCCTTAGCAACCTAAGTTGGTCGAAAATAAACTAACAACTAAAATTAAGCAAGTGATTCTATAATTTTTCACAGCACTGTATATATATATTCAGTAAATAATGTAAATCGATTTTGTTTAGACAACGGAAGATATCGATCGATTACATCGTGATGATCAAAAATACCGACTTGTCAATAATAAATTTGATTTATTTCATTCCATCTCAATGGTATCGGGTTTGGTCTATCATGGTGTCCAATGGTATCATCTATTCTTTCTTGCTGACAAATGTCTATCCCTTTAGAATATATGAATGAAACATCGTCTCCTCGATCCCGTCTATTGTAAACATTTGGTTTTTTCTGTAGACGCTTAGCGTGAATTTGTATATCCTTATTAATCCAACCAATTTATGTTCACTCGATCATTATTGTATCGCTAGTCATTCTTTGTATTAAATAGAATTAGACACACAATTTAATCCCATAGTATGTTGCAATAATTTTTAATTTTAAACAGTAGTACGTATGCATATAAATGATTAGGTTTGAAAACCTATTTCTTCTTAGTCATATAGTAGATCTTATTAACATAAAAGATTACTCTCGGGAAATTTGGGCTCTTTCGTCAGCATTTCAACGACACCACAGGGATTTAAAAACATCCATTTCGACTATAGATTTCTACAGGGCAAAATAAGCGTATCTTACAGTAATAATCCTTTTTCCGCGTCCGTTCTACTAAGTCTTATAAATCAATTTTATTCACTGAAGAGCGCCAAAAGAATTTTTTGACAGATCGTGTAAAGATTGTTGCATTTTGTTTTTGATGCTATTTATACAGACTATCATCTATCATTGAATTATGAAAATACATGCTAAACATCACCATGAATCGACAAAATTTATTGTCGAAGAAAAACAAAACATAAGTGGTAAGGTTCAAAAATTCGAAAACTGATCTCGTAAATAAGATTCAGTTTTTCACCTATGTGGCTCATCTATTTGAAGTATTTTCTTATAACACTTTTAAGCAACAAGACTATTTGCAGCTTGTCAAGATAAGCATAGCTGTACACATAAATTTATCTTGTGATGATATGCAAACTAATTGTGTTATTGATGATAGTTCGAGATCTATCTAATAAAAGGTTAATTGTTTGTTATTTTTTATGTGATTTGATTAAACCTTGATGTCTCTATCGATCGAAATGAGAAGTTTGCTGCATTTATCTGGTACGTAGTGCAGGTAATTTGTTAAATTTCAAGAAACAATAGAAAAAGTTTTGTTTTTGTTTTGCCTAACGATTTCCAGGTCATCTGTCGATTATTAGTGTTGCTAATTCTTGTCAATTTGATTGATAAAAGCCTTTTTTGCTACAAATTGGATCTTTCTAAAATCTATATTATTTTCTATTCATTTATGTTACTCAAGTCTGGTCTGATTGCCGTATTACGAACAAAATCTATTCAACCTTGACAACATAGAACTTGAAGACTCGATGAACAGCTGCGTGAAGTCTATCAGAAATATTCAAGAGAAAAAAATAGCATGGCTATAAATAGCTTAGCAGAGAGATTGAAAAAAGAATGAAAAGCAAAAAAGACTTCCGGCGATTATCAAAATCCGACTGGTACAATTCCTACGAGATTCGATTAATATATGTTTTTGAGAAAAGAGACAATTCCTTCTCGACCAAAAATGGTTGACTTAAGTTACCATTAGTTGAGTCATATTTTCTGTGAGCCAGTCGTAGGTCGTTATTTCAGGCTAAGCAAGAAAAAACCATTGGCACATGATAACTCAAATTAAATTCAATACAAAAATCTCTGTTATCTGGTAATTATCTCAAAAGAGTCTATTCGTCATTCTACGACTCGTCAGGAAAAAACCTTTACGAAAATTCATTTTTCTTGCAATTATAAACCGAAAACGAATATTATGATGATTCAACAAGCTGAGTCATCTAGTTCGTGTTTTGTCCACGTCAACAATTTACGCAATATAATCATCACATGAAAAGCAACATATAAAGGTGAATGACCAGGTAAAAATGCTAGACATTCATATTTTAAGACACTATCATGTCAACGAATAATGTAAATGATGTTGAATATAATTATTTATTCAAAATCCTAATTATCGGTGATAGTGGAGTTGGGTATGGATCTAATTCTGCCGTATTCTGTTGAACAAAGGTTTTTTTTCTCTTTAGAAAAACAGCTATTTTACAACGCTTTTCTCAAAATTATTTCTCAGCTGAATATTTAGCTACTATCGGTGTCGGTAAGCAATTTCAATTGATAACAATTTCATATTTCTACTTTGTTTTTCTGATAAAAATAGATTTTCAAATTCGAACAATTGATGTGAATTCAAAACTTTGTAAATTACAAGTATGGGATACAGCTGGTCAAGATCGTTTTAAATGTGTTGTATCATCATTTTATCGTGGCGCACACGGTGTTATGGTCTGCTTTGATATAACTGATCTGCAAAGTTTTCGTAATGTTAACAATTGGCTTGAAGAAGTAAAACGATATTGTCAAGAGAACACACCTGTTTATCTTGTCGGTACAAAATCTGATTTACAAGCAAAACGTATGGTTACTTATTCAACAATAAAAGCATATGCTGATGAAAGAAACATTTCCTATATTGAAACAAGCTCAAAAACAAGTGAAAATGTTGATAATTGCTTCAGTACTTTTGCCACTGAATTAGTCAAACATTCTGATGAATGGAAACGGCCACCCTCTATAGAAAAACCAATAATTCCATTATCAGGTGATACAAACCCGGTCACCAATGGCGGATGTTTTGGAGGAAAATCATGTACTATTTAAATACTGGCCGAATTTCGTTTAGTTGACTTTTATCTATATGAATTCTCAAGTGTTAAAACTCTGAGAATGAGCCAATTTTATGATAACATATTTGCATTTATTTTTGAAGTAGCTTATAAACGAAACGCTTCACAAATCTTTCCTCTCAGTTGCCTTGGTCGCTCAAGACAAGTTTTGCAAGAGGTACAACAATTTCATTACATTTTCTAATTCAAATCCTTGCTCTTTAACCTCACAAAAAACACATCGAGTTAAGAGACGTGACCCGTCGCGATGCTTATCTGATAAGCAACTTTGTTGGTATTCTACAATATAAAATGCGTGTTGTTTTCGCGTTCAAAAAAGTCTACTTTTATTACATTTTAATACTGTGAAACATGAAAAATAAACGTCTAGTATATAAATAAAAAACACGCTATCTCACAAATAAATATTGGACGAATTCGACAGTAACACAATATAAAATACTGAATCTGCGGGACTGAATGAACATGCTAGAGGTGTTACATGAGGTAGACAACAAAATAAAATTAAGAAAAAAGAAACTTGATCTCTTCATATCACAGAAAGAAAATACAGGACACTCTAAACAATTGATTTTGTTATGAGATTATTCGCTGGTGATGATGACGATAAATAATTTGTATCATCGTGAAATTGTAAATATGGTAAAGTAAACCAACCCCAATTTTCATTTGGCCATGCGTGTAGAACAAGATTGGCCTGCGGATATTGATGTTTCACAATTAAATATGCACAGACAACAATCGCTTCGTTACTACTAAATAAAATTAATGCATGCCATATGGAATGTAAATAAGGAAATGAGATTGAAATCCAAAATGGACAAAATATGCGATCACTGAGCCATACCGTAACAGCCACAACCCACATTCCTATACAATGAATACCAAGATTTTTAATACGACGATTGTCACATCTAAAAAGAAATGAATGATAATAATAATAATGAAAAGACGATGTTAGTCGACTTCATACCTTGAAAGATGTAAAATCATGAATGCAATTGCTGGTAAACCGAGAATCATTAGAGCAAATGAGTTTGCATATGGATACACTACTGCAAGACAAGTTATGGCTACAGTGATCATAATGCAACTATAGATAAATTGATGTCTAAATTAAAATTGACTCGATTCAATGTCGGAATATTCTACGATTGGCGTTAAAAATTAAATACCGTGGAACACGCAATGATTGAGGTAGATAAATTGCCGGTAAAAATAATGCATAGCCTGCCATAAGTACCCACAGAATACATATTTCATCGATTAGCTGTCCAGCCTATGAAGAAATTCGGTAAGTTCTGATTTCCTAATTCCACAAAAAAGACTTACAAGGCTCAGCGTAGCATGAAAATAAATTGAACCGATGCCAATGACAATTAATAAAAGCCAAAGTACTGTTATACCATTTGCAATTCGTCTTGAATAGGATGAAAATAAAATTATCGAGAATGGTGGAACCAAAAAGAAGAATATATTGGAAACCTCAAAAATAAAATATGCAGAAATATATTTAAATGCAAGTACATATATCAAAAACTAGAATGTCTACAAATACACAAAAATATATTTATATGCTTGATCTAATCTTTTTTTTTTAAATTCAAAACATAACGAGCTAATCGATATTCAATAATAAGCAAAATAAAAAATAGAAACATATGATCATGCATTTACATATGTAAAATGAGCAATCCCGAGAGTAAAAAAAATGTTTAACAAATTACCTTTTACCAATGGATTTAGAATATTAGCCTGTAATACAAATATAGCAAATAATCATATCAGTGAGAGTTATTTTAGTGTTATTTATTTCGTCTTATGTAAGAAAAATTCAAACATTTCATAGGACTCAAAAAAAAAGAGAATATTTGTATATATGTGCACGTACTGTATTCCAAAATTCGGCTATATATTCACTGACAACATAATTTGGTTCACACCAGTCGACGTCACTGGAGCCAAGACGAAATGGACTAACATTTATTTTATTTGCATCGAAAGTAGACATTTTCGAATGAAATATAAATTGATATCTAGAAATATATGATCGAATTTCATTAATTGTGTTTTAAACAAAAAAATAGATATCGATATATATCTATAGATGAAGAAAAAATCTGACTTATGTACATCGAATAAGAAAGTAATACATATATACAAGTGTATCTGACTGAAATTGCTTATTCACTGGGAAAGAACAAGAGTTGCAAGTGTATCAAGTGTTTGCTGTTTATCTGATGAATAACGTCGATTATTATTATTACTATTTGATAAAAATCCATCTGATTTCGATAATAAATAATTTGCTTGTTGCTCATCAATAATTGACGTTCGATTATCAATAGTTGAGATGGATTTAAACAGTGTTAATTGTGAATCACCAAAAATCCATTCGGATGAACGACATAAACGTTTCGATGTTTGTTCGTTGGTATTATCGCGACGATTTTCATCATTTTCTGATACCGTTCTTTTTCGACTACTATTGTAAATTGTTTTATCTGCTAAAGAATATTTCCGTTTGGATGTACACGATGATAAACGCGTTGGAGAATAAGCTGTATGAAAGACTGATGAAAGAATTGTTTTACGATTTGTTAAACCATATTGACGTTGCCGTAGAAGTGTAGCAATATTATGCGATTGATTATTTACAGAATAGGCATTTGGTAATGAAGATGGCAATGTGGAAATTTCATTATCCAATGATAATGACCAAAGGCGAACTTGGAAATCATCAGAACATGTAATAAACTATTTGAAATAAAGAAAATAATAAATCCTATATTTGTCAACCGTTAAATCTTACAGAAAATGGATTTGTTGGATGATAAGCAATGGCAGTTACTTCTTCAAAATTATGTTCGACTTTCATCGGTTCTATTTGTGGTTGATTAACCTAAATAAATAATAAAGATTTCGTACAAGGACAACATTTTGCTTTAACTGATCCTCAACGAATAGACCAATGAAATTTCTTTATCTCCCGTTTCAAGACTTACTCGATAAATATATGCATAAAAATCACTAGAACCAGTTAATAAAAGTTGATCATGTGGACTAAGAGCTATTTTAATATTGAACGATCCAACACGATGTCCTGCATAAGATTGAATTTTCGATGACGATGCATAAGCATCTTCACGAAGATCAAATTGATATATTTTGCTATTTGTACAATTAGCAAAAACTACCATTCGATTTGAATCCATTTTCATATCAGAAAAACCGGCGAGGCGATTGATTGATTTAACATCATCATTGGGTACGCAAAGCATACGCTTTGGTTTGGGCGTATGATTTGTATTTAAACGTGAATATGTATAACGAAGATCCCAAACTTTAATTGCACTAATAAAAGAAACAGCAAAAACGAACTTTAAGAACAAATGATATTAATTCATAATTTACCTATCAGCACAAGCACATGAATATAAATTGTGTTCATCTTGAAATTCTACGGCTGTTACGCTACGTGTATCTTTCTAAAAATAGAAAATAATAATAACAATCAAATGATTTGAAAGAACAACTCACTCTTGCTGATTTTTGCAATGCTGTCGAACTTATATGAGCACAAGCGATTGAACTAATAGGATGTAAAGCGCCTTCTATAATCGAAATAAATAAATAAATAGGAAATTTTATGTAGATTTTACTTACGCTTCTTTGAATAACGTCGGTCGTAAATATTGATTATAGAATCTCGGCCACCTGTGGCTAGAACATCTAAAATTCATAAGAAACTTGATTGAAAAGAACGATAATGGTGAATAAAATTACTTGTACTATAGTATAGTTTACATACACTTCGTACACTCATTGTATGGCCACGTAATAAGTCGATTTCGTCACCTGTTTCAATATCATAAATTACTGTTGTTTGGTCACCCGATGTTGCACATAATAATTTATCGCTTATCCAGGCAATAGCAAATATACATTGTGAATGGCACGACAATTCTAATAAAAAACGTGTCAAGCATTAAAGAAGCTTTACTCAGCGTCAAAAATTCTATGACCTAAGGCTGATCTACAGGAAATAGAAGAGAAGAAATCCGAGAAACTACAAAATAAGGCTTCATTTTTTTTCTCCTAGAGAGATAAACGCATCATCGAATGGAAAAAAAAGGAGATTCTTCTCTCCCTTTTGACGCCATTAACATAGAAGAAGAAAAAACTCAATTAGGTTTGAACGAAAGAATTTTAAAAAAAGGCAAAATTATGTTTTATACTTTTTTAATCCTTGAGATTTTGCATGTGAGAGGTATATCTGAGAATATTACTAAATAAGAGTTTAAGTACTAGTTGAAACAAACTAAATTAATGAACTTGAAACAATTCGTTACCGTAAACAATAGATATATGATTGTAGTTTTGGAAGCATGTGTACGACGTCGTTTTTGTTTTTAACTGGATGACATAAAAAAAGCCTCCTTTTTTTTATTACAGAACAAACCAGGATTCCTTAGTTTACCCTTTCAAGCATAAGCACTTTTTCTTTGTAAATGTCAAGCAGAGAAAAGAAAAAGTACTATAAGGTATTATGAAGCATAATAAACTGAGTTAAAATAGCCCTGAAATTTCTCTCCATCTATAGATAGCTTAATAAAACAAGAATAATTCTTCATGTTTTCCGAAACAAATTGTAATGATACTTCTAAAATATATATAATTTACCTTTGACTAATTTGAGATTATCGTTATAGGTTGAATAAATACGTATGTTACCATTGTCATAGCTGATCGCACATAAATCATTATCTAAAAACAATATGTCGTTGAAATCATCCGTCGTAAAAAGTTAAAATTAAGAATAACTTAATCATATATACACTAATGGCATTGTGATATAATTATCTCTCATCTAGATATAAATGTCTCGGGTGACATGACAGTTTTCAAATACAGAAATAATAGTTCGAATCAATCTCAACATATCAAACATAATAAAACGGAATTAAATCTAAAGTCTTGAAAACAAAAATATCGTTTTGGTTTACATTGAAGTTTCGTAAGTCTTTGCAAAGAAATAAAAAAAAAAACTTACTAGGATGGAAAGCACATGCGCACGGTACTCGTTGAAACTAGAAAAATAAGATTCAACTATATGGAAGTCTAAACGAAAAAAGAAAATCACTCACATTCGCTTCATAATCAATGTAAGTATCTGTTCCGACTTCATACACTTTTAATTTTCGATAATTCGCCATGAATTCATTAAAAAAAATATATATTGATAAATCTAAATAAAAATTTCTTTATTTTGGCTACTTTTTATCAAATACCGAATAAATATTTTTCTTTTTGTTATGTTTTTTTTTCAAATAATTTTTTATTTAGTTTTTATAAATTTCAATCCTATTTATTGTCTAGATGATAATACAAAATAAAAACATAACAAAACAACGCCTTTATTGTTCTTATTCTGTTGACTAAATAGGATTGAAAAGATTTTCTTTTTCGTTGGTTATCTATTTTTTATTGAAAACCGCCACGTCGAGCATAACCACCCTGTTGTCGATCACCACCTGAACGTTGATTACCAGAGCCATGTTGATTTTGTTGTTCATTGGCTTCTTGAACAGCAACATTTGGTAATGTTTTGAAGTCAAATGCGCTCAACATATCCTTAGTATCTTGATCGATAGCGATCATATTTTGAGCTTCAAGTGCTGAAATTTCAGGTACATAGTTGTCTCGTCGTTCACGTTCTTCTTCTTGAAGTTTAATTGAAATGCCACGTACTGGTCCAGCTTGAATACGTTTCATTAAATGTGTAATAAAACCAGCTATTTGATTTCGAAGACGTTTTGTTGGTATAATAGCTATTTCTTCAACAACACGTTTATTTGTATGAAAATCGAGCGTTAATTTTGTATAATATTTTTCGATTATTTGACGTGATGCTTTCTTAATGGTTTTCGTACGAACACGACCCATGATGTTAGATGATGATGATCAACTAAAAACAATGAGATAATCTACAAGGGCAAAAAATAGAGGCGTGACTTTATATTAGATATTTTTTTCTTTCGTATAAATAAAAAGACAAAGATTTTATTTTCCAAAAACATTTGATTCGTCGAATTTTTTACGTGCAAATGTACAAAAATTAGTTCGGTTTACCAACAACTACTTTTATTTTGGGCTGACGATCGCCCGGTTTAGCAGCAAAATCCGATTCAGTATGAAAACGACAATGTTGACAATTATCATATTCATCTACTTCAGTTGTTTTATCATCGTTCGATTGCGGATCGTGTCGTTTCGTATAGATGCAACAACATTTGGATTTCTTTTTATTCATGTATTCATTATCGATAGTGCCTTCGGACCAACGAACTCGTGGACCTGTTTCAATTGGACGATGTAATTCGAGTATAAGTGTTGGTGAATGTGGACGAGCAGGTTGATCCGTTTCGGTTATAGTTACTGTTGAGCTACAACAATCTTCAGTTGCCGTGGAAGCATTTTGTGTTGCCATTAGATGGCAAAGAAATGAAAAGAATCTACAAAAAATAGATAACAGATGTATAGAAAGTTTTGAATGCAAAATATGTAGTCATTTTGAAGAATTTTTTGAGATGAAAAACTAAATGACTCCTATGAGCAAAAGAACAATAAAAAATTGTCATTTGTTATCTTTACAGAATATTCAAAATATATATAAATTTATATTCTAATTTTAATAATGCCATTTGCTTATCCAAATATCAGTCCTCGCTTTACCACCAATCTTCACTTTGTGTGTCCTCTCTCTCTTTTTTCTTTTCTTTTCGTTAATACCATAGGTGACCTCTATGGTATGAAATATGCATGATGGTTGTATCTAAGCAATAGAGTATTTCGTCAATACACCATCATCTAGTTTTTCTTTTAATCTAAATCAATA
The DNA here is from genome assembly GCA_900239745.1 of Rotaria magnacalcarata. Lineage (NCBI taxonomy): Eukaryota > Metazoa > Rotifera > Eurotatoria > Philodinida > Philodinidae > Rotaria > Rotaria magnacalcarata. The sequence continues at coordinate 31,885 of OENM01000280.1, read as the reverse complement.
TTTAATCCGTTCGCTAGTTGTTGAATGCATGGGTCTACTTGATGCATTAATCGAATGGCTTGGTCTTCGACGACGTGAAGCCAGTGTGTTAGTTGTCGGTCTTGATAATAGTGGTAAAACTTCACTCTTAAATTTTCTTCTACCAACTGATGAACAATCAAGCGATGTTGTACCGACAGTTGGCTTCAATGTGGAACATTTTTCACGGCAAGGAGTCTCATTTACAGCCTTTGATATGAGTGGACAAAGTCGTTATAGAACAATGTGGGCTAATTATTATCATTCAACAAATGGTATCATATTTGTTGTTGATAGTTCAGATAGAACACGTATTCTGGTTGCTCGTGAAGAACTACAACAATTACTTTCACATCGCGATATATATTCACGAAATATACCGATATTGGTTTTTGCTAATAAAATGGATTTACGTGATGCTCTATCAGATGTTGGCGTATCATCTGCATTAGGTCTCGATGGAATTATAAATAAATCTTGGCATATTTGTTCTAGCAATGCACTTAAAGGTGATGGTATAGCTGATGGGATCGACTGGTTATCTACAGCTATTAAAACTTCACTTGAACAAGCCCGGCGATGAGCAACGAAAAAATTTCGTGGGTTCACTTTTGTTTTGTTCAAATTTAGGATAGATACGTGCAATTTTTTCTATTTCGAGTTTGCCATATCGGTGTTATGGTTGTGGTTTAAATAAACGAAAATCTAGGATTTTATTTATGCAAATTAAATAAGAGATTTTTATCTATATTTGATATTGTGAAGCACTTTTTGCATAGTTTTTAAGTGCAAAAGAATGCTTCCCACTTAAAATTCATCAACTCTAAGTAAATATTGTGCAAGAATGACAAAAACAATGTTATTTTTGTACGAATAAATTTCAGAATATTGTCCAAATATGGTAATATCTAGAATTTTGATAGCTCAAAGATACAAACCGTTGACAGAATTCAAAAAGCTCTATTTTCTTGACAACGCAAGATACTAAACGAGTTTCCGGCAAAGTAATAGATTGAGATGATTATCTTGGATCAAGTCACCATATAATTTATCTCTTTTATTAAAATTATTTATGTATACTTTATAGTGGAGACGACATTCGCACAGGTACCTGTTGATCCAATGATGTGCATTATATAATCATGTTCAGCTTATATTATACTGATTTAAACTTCACTTCATTGGACCGATATAGATAAAAATACGAAACAGTGAACATATATAAGCATAGACAAGGAAACACAAAATATTGAAGAGAAAATTTTAAATAAAGCATGCCTATTTCAAGGATCGAAAAACGAAAAGAAGAGATACATTTATACTAATGTTCGAATATCGACAAAATAATTATGAATATTCGATTTGATCGGTACAGTTGTAGAATTAATTTTATCAACTATTGCTAATGATATATTTCCCAATGAATAAAATCCTGGCTTAAAAAAACATGCCCGTAAATTTAACGATAAATGCTCATATGCTGATAAATTAATAAATTGTTCTGTCATTCCGGACCATAAACAGCATGATGATAGAACTGGATCGCTATCTGATGATGTTCTTTGAAAACAAAACAACATTTAGATTTTTCTCTTTCAGGAAAAAAAGTCATTTTTTAAATTTACCTTGTTAATTGTAATTGCAATTGAAATTTTTTATTAGTTCGATTAAATAATTTTAATTCAACAGGTAAATTTAAAACTTTTGTAAATTTATGTTCAACAACCGACGAATAAATTAATTCATATTGTATTGTATCATTTGTTTCTGGTTCTGTTTGAGGAATGTCAATCTTTGGTGAAATCATATGTAAACCATGACGAATTTCATATTGTCCTAATTGATTTGCGATAGCTATTTGCCAAAGAAGTACAAGTGACACAGAGGGTATAGGTAGGGGAGCTATGATTTTATGACGATGTGCTGAATGTGTGTAATCAAGATTTGATATAAAATGACGAAATAAATCGCCCATAGGATTTTTACTTATGTCAACCTAAGAGAAAATAACGTTGTTTTTTAAAATTTTCCTGTCGAAAACAAAATCATGATTTACATATTGATCAGATTTTGTTTCATCATTTCCTAGATAAATATGTTTCATTTGTAATGAATCATTGTCATTTTCGAGGTGTGTACATTTGAATAGAAGAGACAAATTTTCACCATAACGAATACCATCTATAGAGATATGAAGAAAACAAAATAAAGTATTGACTTTTTTTGTTTATTTTGAAAATTCATCTTTACTCGGAGTTTTAGGAGAAAGATTTTTTATATTCCAATGTTTACTAATACATGAAAGTTGTTGAACATTAACAGTTAATGAATTTGGTGTCTAATAGAAATAGAAACGAAATAGAGAAAAGAAACCAAAAAGAGTCTCTTACAGTCATTTGATTATCTATTTGAACGGGTAAAGTCAGTTCACCGAGTCCAGTTGATTCGGATTGAGTATGAAAACCAATAGAATGAGTGATTATAAATAATGATGAATGTTTTACTGTTCGATGTCTAAACATTAAAGTTTATAATCTCTTGTTCTATTCGATAGAAAACTTATTGAAATAATTCAAACATGAGAGTGTAGGCTCCTTATGTTTGAATTATTTCATCTTTGCAAGTGAAAAAAACAATAACCTTAAGGGCTGTTGAAATACATCCGATTCATAAAGAAATAAGAAATCAATGTTCATTTCACCAGCCAGATTTGATGCATGCAACCATAAACGTATTGTTCGTGTTGAATTTGCTAATAATGGATGATGATGACTAACAAGAGTTAAAACTGATGAATGTTGATGTAATGTATGATTCCATAGAGATTGAGCTTCATTGGTGTACGTTAATAAAGAAGTGTCATCCAATGATGATACAGTTATTAGATTTGGTTGACTTGTGATTAATCGAACGCGAGTTATCGAATGAATTGTATTTGTGTTTACTAAATGCACTAAACAAGATTGAACTTCGCCGCAGAACATGGCAGCAGGCATAGGAGAAAATTCAATCTAAAAGGCAAACAATATTTTCAGTGAAAAAATAATGAAATGTGGAAGAAAAACCATCTCACATGAAGAAGTGGTGCTTCGGGTACAACTTGAATTTCTAATCGGTTATCTACAGCATAGATTGTATTGAGGCGCTCGCGACGATTTGAATTAAGTCGAACACCTTTAACATGAAATAATGTTTTGCCCATTATTCCATACGGCCATGTTGTTTGATCGCTTATATTTTGTACAAGAATATTAAGACGATAACATATGCCTAATATTGTCAAATTACCAGGGCGACGTGTTCGTAATGATAATTCGATCTTTAATTATTTAAAAATCGAAAATCATAATTATGAAATTATTTAGAACTTACTTTAGAAGTATCATTTGGAAAAATAACACAATCACTGAGAATATCACATTCAACAGGTTGATCCATCTAGATGAAGCATGAAACATCGTTTTCAAAAATTCCATGCTTTATTCTTACTTGTTTTGTCGATGTATCATTAGTATATTCTTTCCATTCTTCAGGACATTCTGCTGATACACTGGTTTTTCTTTTCCAACCATTAGATGAAAATTTCCATAAGATTTGTACTTCGCTTAATAACAATGGAACTTGAAGTGTATTTCTTACGTACAATTCAATGCGTATAGTTTCTAGAAAAAGAATTTTTTTTTTTTTTGTTGATTTGAGATTTACGAACCATTAGCAACAGCTATAGGATGTTGTTGATTATGTGTACGATTTGTAAATAAATTTAGTTGTGTACGAGTACCACTAGCTCGACGGTCATGCGCAGTTATTGTTCGTTCAAGATCTGACCATACGTCTCGGGTTTCATCAAAATCAAAATCATTACAGTTCGATACATGACCACCTAAAATTGGATGTACATAGTTTATTATGATAAGAGACATAATAACAAACCCATTTGTGGTTTTTGATGACCAGCAAGAAGAACTTTAATTGTTGTATTTTCTACTAATGGAACGGGTAATTCAGGTAGAGTGGTTTCAGAATTTGTGATTTGCTAAAAAAAATAATACGAAACGTATATTTAGAAAATGTTATGAATAAACTTACATTGAATACAGTTAAATATTCTTTAAAGAAATTAATTTGTTGTTGAGCATTTTGTATACGATTATTTGGTGCGAATAATGCATTAAAACTTCGTATAGCATCATTTGCTTGATTTAAAGAAGCACTTTGTTTGCCCAATGTAAAATTGATATGATCCTAATAATGTAAAGAAAATTATTATAAAAATAGAAGGCTGTCAACTATATTTCATTACAAAAGCTAATGACCAATTTGGTTTGCCATATATTTCGAGAACATCATTATAACAGCGAAGAGCATGGAGACGCTATAAATGGAAAAATTTTCATGATGAAATTTCTCAATTGAAATCTATTTTTCACAACCTGTCCAGCTTTGAGAAATCGATGTCCAGCAATCACCATATAAAATGCATATTTTCTTATATAAGACGGTCGATAATTAAGAAAGCAATGTGCTGCTTGTTCAAGAAAAAGAGCACCACGTAAATCAGAATCCTAAAATAATTATTTTTAAAATACAGAAATTTGACTTCATATATTTATTTACTTCTTGGGACAGTTTGAGAAATTGTTGAACAGCCGCATCGTAGGATTCTCTAGCTTTCAACATCTCAGTTGATACAAGTGCACAACGTGTAGCAAATATCGGTAATCTAAACCATTGAAATGACGACATTTATTTGGACAATTAATTGTTGTGTTTCATTCAACTACCTGCATGTAACTGCATAGAGTTCAATAGCATCGTCCATATATTGTGCTGGATAAGTTTTACTAGTTGCTGATTCTTGCATAAAATTTGTTATGCAACACATTTCCTTAATTCAAAATATAAAGAATTATTTTGAAAAAATACATAAAACAAAATTCTTTACTAAAACGCCAGCATAAAATGTTGGTGCTTGATCACGTGAGAGATCTCGTTTAGCTGCATGGTAATTTGTATAAGCTAATTCATAGTGTTGAAAAAGAAATGCTAAATCAGCTGCGCGTCGAAAAACAACTTCCATCGAATCATTGCTTAAACTAATTAACACAATTAACAGTAAACATAAGACAAATGAATTACTTTGTCGAAGTTGTTGATGGTTGACTTTTAGAAGCAGACGTACTACCACCGCCGAAAAAATTTTTTGGCATGGAGAAAATTTTTTTTATACCACGTCGTGAAGTTATCTAGATTGAAATAAGGTAAGTGTTCTTATTTTAACGGTTATTATTTATACTTGTTCATTGAATGTTTTTAAATTTGTTTCTACCCATGGCAGAAGACCTTTTGTAACAAATTCATGCCTAAATAATTAAATTAACTAATGAATGGTGATGAATCGAAGTGACTTACATAAAAACATGAATTCTATCATGATCACTTAATGTTAAACAAGCACCATGAATAACTGTAGATGTATTTCCTGTCGATGAACCATCATATCCTTCATCTATTGTTGCTGGCAGGTCACTAATTGAGGTATTAAATGAGCCTAATGGGTGACTGATGGATGCTAGAAATCAAAATGCATGCATAGAAAATTTTCATAAAACCAGTAAATATCATACTAGTCAGATTCAATTCTTGATCAATAAGGTCGGTTAAATTTGATAATGAATCACTGAGTGAACTATCTTTGTTTGATAATGTTTGCAATTGTTTTTGATTAGATGATGACGATTGTTTAACATAGAGACGCCATGGATCTGGCATATTCATCGCTTCATTGATATCACTACTTGTTTGGCCAGCACGTTTAGAATTGATTTGCAAGAGATGACAATTACCAGCTCCATATTGTTGTTTAAGATCACCAAAAACGGATACAGCTCTGAAATAATAAAGATTTTAGAAATGAACACAAATTAAATAGTAAAGTCATCCTTGAAAATAATAATTCATTCATCCCAAAACGATATTCGCTCCTTCAAATATCATGATAAAATCAAAATTTCTTTCTCCCAAAACAAAAAAAAGTATCTTACTTTCGTACTATAATTCTGTAAGAAAGATATAAGTATATAGAGAATGAACGATATCAACTCAATAATATATATATATATATTCATCATCTATTTTCAACTTACTTGGATTCTTCGCCTTCAGTAACATCATGCAATAAAATAAAATATTTATATATATTCGGCATAAACCATTTTGGTAATTTTGCTGGTGATTGTTGCTGTTGAAGACTTTGTTGTTGAACAAGTTTAGAAAATGCATCCATGGGATCGAGATGCGATGTTGATACAACCATAACACCTGTTTATTAATTCGAAATAATCGATCTCATAGAATTTTTTTTTTCTATCATTAAACTTACATGCAAGATAATTTTTAAGATATTCATGATCTCCCCCGTATGATATACGTAAAAAAGAATCTCGCCAAGCATCAAACCAAGGTGTTGTATCTAAAGTTTCAGAAGAAAATTTTATCGAGAAATTTTGATAAATATTTATTGCACTTTTTATATGTAATTGATATTGTTGTGAATGAATTTCACGTTCATTATTAGTTGTTACATTGGTTAATGCATTTGATACAGAATCATTTAGTATTTTTTTTGCTAAAGTATTTTGTGGAGGTAAAGAATTAAAATCTTTTATTTCAAGACGTAAATTTTTTAATACAATCAAATTATTCGATGGATCACGATAACCAACTAGAAAGAAATAATCGAATAAGAATTAAAGAAAATTGTTAAAATGATTTACCTTCAGATGGAAGACGACAAAATGGTTGAATTAATTCAGCAAATGTTAAATTGTTTTTTCGACAAATTGTTTCAGCGTCATAACTGCATAGAACAGAAACCATTGGACAGAATGCATCTTGGATAAATTCACTAACTGATTTTTTCGTTTGAGCCATGACGATTATACTAAAACAAATTGAATCAAACTACTTCTATCCTTATCAAACATATGTCCAACATGTGAATCTAATCATAGGGTATCAGTCCATCGAATCGAACAGAGAATTGGAAGAGGGCGCTAATGTAGCTATTGTCACATCAACAATATTGAATTTTACATAATATTGTTTTTTAACTGAAAGAAGCTAAAACAACAAGTTATTGTGCTTTGTATAAAAAATCATTAAAGAAATGCAGAGTTTTATTTTACCGAAGCGCTTCGTGTTATTTATGAAAAATTTTAATCATTCGACAATAATGTTATAGATGCAGAATCAGTTTGTAATGTTGAGATAGATCATTAGCTTATGTATCAATTCTAATTTCAATAAACATCATCCTACATGTATTACAACATTATCAATTTTATTTTTTATTTTGTACTAATTGCCTTTGTGAGTTGTGAGTACATAACGAGTACCAATAATTGTTTTTTAACGTATGCATAATCTTTTCATATATCGTACTATACTATTACTAGTCGTATAATGTTTGATTGATATTGAATTTTTGTACGACACGATTAAAATGTTTATCTATAAAAACGCATGGATATATGTTTAATAATAAATCTATTCGTGAATCTTCACGTTCATTTAAAAAGGCTTTGAATGTTGAACAAAATTTAATCGCTCGAATTAACAGAGCGAATGTAATATTCTTTTGAATCTATGTCGTATGAGGGTGTGGGTGTCTGGATGCGGGTCTTCTTTTATACTGGCATACTCACACTTTTCGATTTTTTCTGATTTAAACAGGATACCCAATATATTACTTCCTCAAAATCAAAGTTGATGTGTTTGTTATGTGAAGATAAGCAATAAAGCAATCCTTTTAGTAATACTGACAATTGATAAAATTGTCAACTATAAAACTAATAATGATTATAAACATGACTAAGGTGTCGTTTGACAACCAACAACAATTGTTACCCTCACGATTACCTATCATACTTCTTGAAAAGAACAATGATCTCCAAACTTCAGCTCTCAACAATCAAGATAAACCACCAGTCATTGCCATGCACGTCAAATAAGTAATGAAACCATATGATGGGGAATATGAATTTGCGGCAAAATCGAATTCATTAAAATCATATCTATTTGTGACAAAATAAAAACTGTAGTGGTATAGTGGTATAAGCATTTTGAATTTTCCACAAATTCAAATTCCCCATGAAGTCAATGAAACTGTTAAATAACACAAACGAACATTCGTAACACTTTCACCAAGTGTTTTCACATCGAACAAAAGAACGATAATCTTTCCGTGAAAATTCTGTATTTCTGCCACTGATATTGAAAACTACAAAAAGACTTTCAGTACAACTGAAGAATAGTTACTGTTGGTTGTCTTGGCACTCACACAAGCGACCATCATCATGATGGGCACGAGTAAGAGCAACACGAGTACCATCCCATGTCATAGAAATCGCGCTAAAATCGGCGATTTAATCGCGATATGTTAGTCCGATAATCGTGAGATTATATCGCGATTAAATCGCCAAAACTGTCGATTTTTGCCGATTTTTTTGCCGATTTTGATAAATAATCGCGATTTTTGCGCATTGTTTTTTCTTGAATATTGATTAATTAGTAATGTTATGGGTATATTTTAATACATAGTATGTATGTGTACTACTTTTTCTTCGTTTATTACTAATAAGCTATTGTTCAGACAATACGTTTCATGAAATTATGACAGCAGTTTTCATGAGCGACGTGACATTCTAACACAATGTGTGCGCATTACAATGAACAATGTAACATAATACGATAATAAATAAAGNATGTTGTTATTGGATACAACAAATTCGCCAGTAAAAATTCAATCCGACTTTTTTCTCACATATACTTTACTATTAAAATTCTTGAAATGTTTATGAAAAAGAACAGAAATTAATATATGTGTCCTCAAAAAATAAGAAGAACACAAATTTCCCTTTATGTACTCATATTTTCTGTTTTTTTTAAATTGCGATTAATCGCAAAAATCGGCGTAGTCGGCGATTAATCGCGAGTTATCTTTGATTTTCATTTCTGTTAGAAAAGTCGCTGATTAATCGCGATATATCACGATATATCGCCGATTTCTTTTGGTGATTGAAAAATCGTCGATTAATCGCAATGAATCGTCGATTTTTCCCGTGAAATCGCGATTAATTGGCGATTTTCTTCAATTTTGCGATTAATCGCCAAAAGTGACGCAATTTTGATGACATGGGATGACTACCATCAGCACGCTCAGCAAGACCATTAAAAAGATCACCAACACCACTGCCACCAACACCACCACCAAAAGCAAGACCAGCGAGGTTAACAGCACCAGTAAGAGCAAAATTAGCAGCATCCTTACGATGACGACGAGCTTCAAGATCAACACCAGACAAAGCAAAAATATTATCATTAAGACCACCATGAAGAAAGCCACTAAGAGGAATACCACCACCATGACCATAACCACTACCACCATAATAACGATGATAACAAAGTTTACCACACGGAAGATGCCCAAGACAACAACGCCAACAGCCACCACAGCCAGGACCATAATCAATAAGACCATAACCATAACTAGCCGTGCAGGTGGCATCAGAACGCTTTGTATAGCTCTTCATATTACCAAGAGGACTCCAGTACCAATCACAACAGTTACCGCATTTAGCACAAGCGCGACCACGACAATTTAGTACTTTTTGAGAAAACGATGAATGTGCTGCCATGGATTGTGACTTTTTTAAAATGAATAATTTAATAATTTGAGAAAAACGGACTAGTCGCTGCTTTAGTCTGCTATGAACAACACGATTGATAGAAGGAATAGATCAATTGATTAAATTTTAGCTCTTCAATATAAAGAAAGCTGTAGAATAAATTTTGCAGTTGTTTTCATACGCTTGTGAGGACAGAATTTAAAAGTCGGAGGACTTGTCGTACTATAGAAATATAAATATCTTGGATAATACACTAGTAGTTCTATATTTTTATACATTATTAAAACGTTTAATGTAGAAATGGAACTAAGATGTCAGACATTAATTGGTTATGCAACATATTGCCAAAACGCAGAAAGACATTTATTATAAAAGTCGAACTTGTTACAAACTGCATTGGACTATTTAAAACACCGCTCTATGAAATTATTTTTCCTGCTTTTAATAATCGTATTTCATAGACACAGCTAATTTCGTCGTAGAAACCGATGATCTAAGTATCGATCGTCGAAGAAGCTCTAGTTAGAGCGAATGTAAGAGCTGCACTACGTAGATTAGCATTTCAGAGAGCATCCATGAGAATACCGAAGATCACTCCAGTATACCATAAACTGATGAAATTTTAAAATTTGATTTTTTTAATGTTCATTCGAAAGGTCATCATCTAAAGCTATCAAACCTAAACTTTTAGCTCGTATCTACTTTTGAGCACTACCAACCTACTATCAAGAAAATCAGCGTGAATCATTCCAAAAATGTCTACTATATATGCTCACTTTTATTGCAGCATTATCTACACAGTATATTTAATCATGTTTTTTCCGAGGAGCATACATTATGTACATTCTATATTTTTATAATTATATCATTATATAGTATTACATCCTAGTGGCTTGGAATGGACGGTGTATGATATGTGGAATATCGCGTAAATTTGAAAGACTCGTAATGCGCGCCTTTTATTTTGAAATTGGGTGTGTTTTTAAACAATTCAGATTGAAGTTAAAAAGACTATTGCATGGCGACTCTTTGAATCTTTGAACTCAGGTATCTAATTGGAATTTTTTGGTTCACGATATCAACTGTCGACAACGAAAGTTTCCAGATTACAATAAAATATGAGCACTGCTGATGTCCATATCCTGTCGTCGCATTCTTACACTCATCCTCACTCACACCCACACCCATTCTCATAGCTTATTTTAGTGCACTGCTTCTGCTATACTGCCACTGCGCACTCTTTGAGCAGAACAATAATTTTCTTGCATTTAAGTCTTACCCTATGTTTAAACAACGCTCCTAATCTTGATTGAAATTGTGCATGTATGAAGCTTGTGTATGCAAACTCCAACTTTTATTTATTTACGATTAGAAGTGTATGCATGTGTGTTAAACACGTGCTTAATCGTGTATTCAACGACGTATAAAAATACAAAGCAATGAAAGTACATCCTCTAGCTATTTACTCGTTCTTCACGAGATAAAAGACGATCACTACAAGTAAATACAATGGGTCGGTGCGCGATTTGTCCGATCTTTTATTATTGTTCTAACACTGTTTCACTGTTTGAAATCGCTATGTCGACAAAGAAACTAGTTCTGGAAAATAGAGTCCAACCTGATTATGGTTGGTCGTGGATATGAGTGTACAGAAAGCTACCACAACGCGTTTCGACTCTGCTTACGAGTCTCATCAGGTGGTTTAACATCTTCAAAATCGATGCTTAATTCGAGAGAAAACGTTTACTCGATACCTTTCGAGATTGCGACAAGGATGATAATTGACGATATGTATGACAGCGAATATCGGTGGAATCATTTTCATGGTTGGTTTATCATTATTACTTTCTGGTTGTGTGTAGTCATAGGATTCCCATGAATTATCGAAATTTTGTTGTGGCTTTTGATTCGCCAAGACTTGTAGGACATGTTGTCTGTCAAGATCATTGAAACTATCGTCCTGTGGTAAGAATTCGAAGTTAAAATGCTCCTGTTATTGTCATTATGATCACTGAAGATATATGAACTGGATATAAAGTTTTATCTATCTAGAAGTGAGAGTAAATAAAACGAAATAAGTAGTAAAGCTCGTATATTTTCTGCTTATTACGTTTTGAGTGTGGATTAGAAGTGTCTCATTAGATCGTGAAATCCCTATGTTGATGAAGATATACGGAAGAAATAACTTAGCAATATACAACTGAGTATGGATCAATTGACGAATAGTCGTCTATTATATTTCTTTTTTGTTGCATCTGAAAAAATAGTTTTATATTGGAAAAATCTTACTTGGAAATTGTATTGGTTTCGACATCGATAGCTGTGGTCTCGTGTCCAGTATCACGATGATTGCTCTGTTCAACAATGAGTCGAAAGTTCATTGCTAGTGTATCTTGAAAAATTTCCGAAGAAATCTTATAAATATCACGTTTCAGACTATGCAATCGTTTTTCATGTGTATAGAGAAGGAATAAAGTATTTTTGAATTTATTCGGCTCATTTCGTTTTGAAATTGTTGTGATCCTTGTCGTTTTTTTTTTCATATTATGATCTGTAGTCGCTTCGTTTAATCCAGCAGTTGCTATTCTATGTTGTGTTTACCATTCTTTGATTTGTAACTGATGATGACGGTCAAAGATAAAAAAATCATAGAAAACCAGGAACAAAATCCGTGTAGAATTAAAAGTGATGTATTGATTGTTCTATCGATTAGAAAATCATTGAATTGAACACTTTGGCGGAATAGCATAAACAAACTTATGATATTCTCTTTCGTTGGTGACAGCTTCAAAGTACAAATGAGAGCCACGCCCAAGATGTCAAATTTTTTTGTGAGTTAGAAAAGTAAAAAGAAGAATTGAATAAAATTACAGTAATATAAAGAGCCCTAAACGACTGTAAACGCTAAAACTAAATTGGTCGGTGTTGGATGCCAATCATTGTTCCCGATCCATGCTGAAAAACGTCAAAATTATAAAGCGTGATAACGATTAATTTTTGCACGATCCATAATTATTATCGTCTAAACGCACGATTGCGAACCACGTTTAGGATCCCAAAAAGGAAAACTTCCTTGAGTGTTTAAGGGAGCTTCCGTGACTCCATCAAGCATTTTTTCATAGGAGCATAACATGCTCAAATTTTATATCCAACTCTAACTATGTTTATTCGATAGCCCATAATGAGAAGCCGATACAGTAAAAATTTTAGACCGAAATTTTGTTTTCATCGATATGAGATTTAAAAAAAACATTCAAGTTGTTTTTTTCTTTTTCTCAGTCATTACTCCATCAATTTTTTGCACAAAGTCTTATTTGTAAGAGAAAAGAAAGTGATATTTAGGATCCCTGTGGGTGTGGTTATGTTTAGAGAAGAACTATAATTACACCCACATCCACAATCGTTTCGTAAAATAGTACCAAACCTTCAAAGTTCGGTAGAACACCTATTTTGTTATTACAGTATATGTTTTCTAATTTTAACTTTGTTATTTTATGTAATCTTTTTGTTTATATGCTTAATTGGTAATGTAGAGCCCCAATTAGTGTTTCAATATCAAATAAACACGAAACGTGTTTGACAAATCTTAACTGTGTGTATAATTATTTTCGATTGCAGTACAATCGATTTTTTATTTTTGACTTGTTATCGGTTGTTGAAAAGCAAAACTTGAGATTAGCAGATTGATTTAAATCTATGAAAATATTTTAACACTCCAGTAAAAATTTAAGAATGCTTCAGCCACTGCAGAATTATGAATAGCTAGAAAAGAGTCGTATTCATGGTAGATTTTATAGAAAAAGCATCCTTAACTTAAATGAAAAAATATTAAAATGCTTCTTTTAGAATCGGAAAATTTATGATGTTAGATTGGTCCAATTCGACAAGTTCGACGAAAAGATCACTTCCTTCGATCCGAATACCTTGCGTTGTACGAATGACCTAGAGTACTGCAACCCGGTCGGGTACCCGAAACCGAACCGAACCGAACCGAACCGGACCATGGGTTCGGGTAAAAATTTTCGGGTTGGTTCGGGCGTCGGGTAAAAAAAAACTTTCGGTTCGGGTTCAAGTGTAAGGCCAAACCCGGACCCGAACCGGCAATTAGTGACATCTCAACTTTTTCAAAATATTTTTACTATTTCAAACGGGTATTTACTATTGTGAAGGTATTGGGATAAGAATTAAAGCCGATTGGATCATCACTTTTACGAAAGAGTAAATCGTAGAAATGAAAAACAGCTTTTGTTTTGTTATTTTTCAAGATTCAAGGTACTTAAAATTATTTTTTAACTGGTTTTGATTTCAAATATTAGCAATATGAATACTCCCAAAAGAGAAAAGGAAAATGTTAAAAAAAAATTGAACAAGGTATTTTTAACACATGTTCTAAACCAGCATCAACAACAGCACAGTGGTGGAACACGTTCGTTCGAATAAAAGATGATAAAGAAAATATCATTCCATTTGTACAATGTATTAAATGTTTGTCAATTTTTGCTTATGAATCATCTAAAACTGGTTCAAGCACTCATAAAGCACATGCTGAAAGTTGTCTTGGTGGTGGTTCTCCAAGTTCAAGCAAAAACCAAGACATCATCGTGATGATGAACAAAGATAATAATAGTAATATATTAGCTGGTCTGAAGAGAGTATTTACTGAAGCATGTGCTAAATTTTGTGCTTATGATTTACGTCCATACTAATCTGTTCGTGGTCATGGTTTCCGAATATTGTGTCAGTCCTTATTAGATCTTGCACCCCAAATTTCTCATCTCATTGAAGCAGCTGCTATTATTCCGGATCCGACAACAATCTCACGTCAAGTACAAAAATTAGCTGAAGGTATGTCAAACTAATATAATTAACTATTTGGTATACTTCTTGTTCTTCAGAAAATCGTGTAAAATTAATTGAATCATTAATACCTGATTTGAAGAAAATTAAACTTTTTGGTGTTACAACGGACTTTTGGAAAAATAGATTTACTTCAGACAGCTATTTAACAATAAATTTGCATTACAATAAAGATGGACAAATGAAAAATTTAATGTTAAAAACTGTTCCAATCAGCGAAGCTAAAACTGGTGGTAAGTTTATAATTTCATACGGATTTTATATTCTGACTTTCAACTGAATATTCTTAGAAAATATAAAAAAATTAATAAGAAATATATTAAATTCTTTTGGAATTGATCCTGATGGTTATGAAATAATTTATGTTATGGATAATGGTTCTAATTTAATTTCTGCTTTGGATGGTGAAGCACATATACAATGTGTGTGCCACTGCCTTAATTTAGCTGTTAAACAAAGTCTTGAAGAATGTCCTGTAATCGATGCATTAGTTTCAAATTGTCGAGAATTAGTTACACATTTTAAAAGAGCTGAACTCCAGCAAAATCTTGCATCAACATTAAAACAAGATATATGTACTAGATGGAATTCAACATATGATACTTTATGGTCTGTTTGGTTGAACTACGATGACGTCGAACAAGTGTTAGCAAGTCGAAAAGAAGAACAATATGTTAGTAATATTGATTCACATGTAATTAAAGATATAACTGATTTACTTTCCGTATTTCAAATTGATAGCGAGAAATTATCTGCTGATGATGTTCCTACTTTACATTCTGTTTTACCATGGTTTTATAAATTCAAAAAATCTTGTGAAATAAAAGATACTGATCGTCCATGTATTGCACAATTAAAAAAGAAATTATTAACAAAGCTTGTCGCGAAGCTATGGTTAACTGACATTCACTATATCGCTACCTTTCTTCATCCTGAAACTAAATCACTTCCAGTAAGTATAATAAATTGAAAGTTATCTTAATTCGTTCGTTTCTTTTCAGATATTAACTCAAAATGAACGGAATGAAGTAATAAAATCGGTTAAAAAAATGCTCAAAGCACTTGACATTGGTAATGATGAAGACTTACATCAAGTGACCTTGATAATTAATAATGATGATAAAAAAAAGAAAAGAAATAAACGCGCCAAACGTAATGATATTAGTGTTGATGATGTA